>CAUYTI010143798.1:0-29750 GCA_963575145.1 Galago senegalensis | reverse complement strand
GATGCAGCACTTCCGAATATTGATACATTTTATTATATAATGTCAAAGCACCTTATGACCAGCATTCTGATTAGAATACTATTGAGAATCTGGTCAAGTTTACTGGGACAGATACGAGTATTCAAAATTCTAATCTTCACTTGAAATGAAAAATTACCCTCACTTGTAATTACCCTCACTTGGTTTTTTGGGGGGGGGTTTTGGCCTGGCACCACAACCAGGGGGTTTGGATTTGGCCTGGTCACAAAAAAAAAAAAAAAAAAAAAAAGAGTTGGACTCAGGTATGCCAGCTAACACTCAGACAGGCCTAACCACCACTGGTTTGCAAGACAGACGTCATCCCTAGGGGGTGCAGTCACTTTTCACTTTAGTTATCTCATAAGACACACTCCTAACACTGTGTGGGCCTTACCAAAGGCCATTTAGTAAATTTGTGGCAAATCATCCTGCTTATTTACCTCTGTAGATTAACCCACTCAAATTAATAAATTTGACAGGGATGTCTCTTACCTCACTAAAAATAAAAACCATTTGGTCCCCTGCCCCCCCCAAAGCCTCTTATTTAATATCAAATATAGAAATTGTAAAATGTGTCCTGTTCAAATGAAGAAAGTATTTAGGGAAAAAGAAAGCCTTGAAAGGTCAGATTAAAGTCAAAATGAGAAGTAAAACATTTTATTCATACCAGCGACAGTTAGCTTTTTCTTCATAAGGAAAATCTTACCTCGCAAAATCTGATAAAGAAAAACTTTGACATGATCTGAGCTGAGTGGCTGAGGAGAGACGATAATTTTATGTAGGTCACTCTGCATCAATTCTGTGACAACATATCTTGAGGTTTTAAGTTAAGGAGAGTTCAAATAATTCAGCCTCCAACCCCTTCAAAGTAGTCGCTGAATCTAAAGCATAACTTCCATTCTTAAGGCTGGAAAGGGTTAGGGAAAGACAGCTCCTAGATAGCATTATAGGGGTAGGAATTCCAGCCCTCACCAGATAAAACATTGCTAAAATTCAAAGAATTCACACATTTAAAAGTTAGAACCAAATGATTTCCTTATATCAGCATTATAAAAGAGTAAGCCAAAGGTAAACATTTTAAATAATAGCCAAGCCACTAGAAGTGTAAGAATCAAACAATCTCAAGGCCTACAAAAGGGGGTTGGTGATCTCATCACAGGCCATCAAGACAGCAATGGAAAGATCACAACTAGTCCAATGGTGGTTTAAGTTACTTTCTAAAATGCGGTATTCCTAAAAAAACGAGTAAAATGGTTAGCTCAAATCCAAGTCTCTCTACAATTTTAACAACTAATTCTTTTATTATTTAACTTTGTATACATTTATTAAACCTCTTACTAGATTTTAAGCTTCCTGTGCTTTGTACTCTGCTGTATCCTCAGGGGTCTGCTTAATCAACACATGGCAAATGGTCAAAGGCTGGCGTCTGGGAAGCCATGGAGGTGCGGAATTCTGATCTCTGGAAAAGCACATGAGTGTTAGAAACATTAAGGAATCAAAAATTGGGGTGAATTTTGTGAGTTAAGTATAACTTTCTTTATGGCGGTTTCTAATTTAATGTTTCGGCAAAAACGAGTAAAGGGGACAACACTTAGGAGCAGAGAATTAATAATGAGAGCATTTGACACACAGTTGACAACTCCCTCCTTGAGACTTTTCTTACAAATGGTTTTAGGGAACCAAACTGTAAACTTTCCTTCTCCCTCACTGGTTGTTCTTTCTTAGTCTCCTCTCTTGGTTTTCCTCTCTTCCTCAAACATTTGATGTTGAAATGAGCCAAGACCTTGTCCTGGATCCTCTTCTCTATCCATACTCAATTTTCTTGGGTATGCAAATCCAATTCCATGCCTTTTTTTTTTTTTTTTTTTTTGTGACAGAGTCTCACTATGTTGCCCTGGGTAGAGTGCTGTAGCATCACAGCTCACAGCAACCTCAAACTCTAGGGCTTAAGCAATTCTCGTGGCTCAGCCTCCAAAGTAGCTGGGACTACAGGCGCTGGCCACAATGCCCAGCTATTTTTTTTTTTGTGGTTGTCATTGCTGTTTAGCAGGCCCAGGCTGGGTTTGAACCCGCCAGCCTCAGTGTATGTGGCCAGCACAGCAACCACTGTGCTATGGGAGCCAAGCCCAATTCCCAACTTAAAATGGCTTTAAATAACATCCATGGTGATGACCCCCATACTTATTATTTTTAATCTTTCCTTAAGTGATGACTGTTATACCAAACTGCTTATTCATCTCTACTCAATGCTCAATCAATATTTCAAACTAACATGTCCCAAACTGTATTTTTGTTCTTTTTTTCCTACTACTTTTTAGCTGCAAGCTTTCCCACAGTCAGTCCACTTCTCCGGCAACTTGCTCACACCACAAATCACATCAAAGAGTCATTGCTGCCTCTCTCTCACTCCATACCTCCAATTCATCAGAAAATGCTTTGAGTTCTACCTTCAAAATTTAGCAAAAATTCAGCCACTTCTTATGCCCACACTTAACCACCCTGGCCCAAGACTGCTAGATTTCTAAAAGACAATTTTTAGAAACAGAACAATTTTTTTGTTATAGTTTTATTGAGTCTATATATAATAGACATTTACTTTATTATATAAAAATATAATTAAGTTAACATTTAGATAATTTTAATTTCAGGTTTTTATAATCCAGATTCTTTTTTTTTTTTTTTTTGCAGTTTTTGGCTGGGGCTGGGTTTGAACCAGCCACCTCCAGCATATGGGGCCGGTGCCCTACTCCTTTGAGCTACAGGCACCTCCCTATAATCCAGATTCTTACCAAAGAAATATAAGATACTTCATAATGAAAATTAGTGAAAGAATGACATTTGTCATGTAGAATTCCCTTACTACATAGAATAATTTTCAGTGACATATTAGAATTATTCTATAAAATGATAAACAGTTATGATATTAGCAGGGTTATATTTTGCTTTTCTTCTTAATAGTTTTTATTCAACTTTTCTTTTCTTTTTTTTTGTTTGAGACAGAGTCTTTGTCACCCTCAGTAGAAGTGCCATAGCATCACAGTTCACAGGAACCTCAAACTCTTGGGCTCAAGTGATTATCCTACCTCAGCCTCCTGAGTAGCTAGGACTACAGGCACCTGCCACAATGCCCAGCTATTTTTAGAGAGGGGGTCTTGCTCTTGCTCAGGCTAGTCTTGAACTCCTGAGTTCAGGTAATCCATCTACCTCGACCTCCCAGAGGGCTAGGAACATAGATGTCAGCCACCACCCCCGGCCCATATTTAACTTTTTCTTATAAAAATTTTCAAACATATAGAAAAATTGAAATAATTAGAGATTACTCATATATATGCCTATATAGTACCACCTAGGTTCAACTCATATTTCTATTAATATATTTATATTGCATATATTAATTATAATGTGTACATTAATATATATGAATATTCTGCCATATTTGCTTTATCACATATCTATCTATTACTCTTTCTATCCATTAGTTCATCTAAATAGGATCCATTTCATAGAATCATCTTTTGAGATGAAGGTCAAATTGTGTCACTTTTCTACAAAATAGTTCCATTTCATTTAAGAGTAAAAGCCAAAGTCCTTAAAATAGCTCTTAGGGTCATACATCATCTGGCCTTCTTACTTCTCTGACTTCATATCACTTTCCTCCTGGCTACACTCTGAACATGCTAAGTACACTCCAATCTTAGGTCATTGTTCTACCTATTCTCTCTGCAGGGACTGTACTCCCTGACATCTATTTAGCTAACTCTTGCAGCTCCTTTGTGGTTTAGCTCAAATCTTATCTTTTAAAAATGAGGCCTACCTTGACTACCAGTGTGTGGTTATGTGCCACACGCTGCTAATAACTTTCAGTCAACAGTGGATGGCTGTTAAAGGATAAAGGTGGTCTCATAAGATAACAAGGTAGCTGAAAATCCCTAATGTCTAGGAATGTCTTGATGATCCTGCCCCTGTCTAGGCACAGGTGACTGCATGTGTCTCAAGTTTTTTTTTGCAGTTTTTTTTTTTGGCTGGGGTGGGTTTGAACCCACCACCTCCAGCATATGGGGCCAGCACCCTACTCCTTTGAGCCACAGGTGCCGCCCCATGTGTCTCAGTTTTTAACAAAAAAGTTTAAAAGGAAAATTTAAACAGGAAAAAACTTACAGAATAAGAATATAAAGAAGATATTTTTATACAGCTGTACAATGTGTGTTAAGCTAAGTAATATTACCAGAGTCAAAAAGTTGAAAAAATAAAGTGGAGAAAGTAAAAAAGTTATAGTAAGTTAATTTATTATTGAAGAAAAAAATTTTTAAAAATAAAGGTAGTAGACTTGGTGCTCATGGCTCAGTGGCTAAAGTGCCAGCCACATACACCTGAGCTGACGGGTTCTCATCTAGCCTGGGCCTGCCAAACAACAATGACGGCTGCAACCAAAAAATAGCCCAGCATTGTGGTGGGTACCTATAGTCCCAGCTACTTGGGAGGCGGAGGCAGGAGAATCGCTTGAGCCCAGGAGTTGGAGGTTGCTGTGAGCTGTGATGCCATGGTACTCTACCCAGGGGGACAGCTTGAGGCTCTGTCTCAAAAAAAAAAAAAAAAAAAAAAAAAGGTAGTATAGCCTCAGTACTTACACAGTCTATAGTTGTGTACAGCTGGGCCTTCACATTCAGTTACCACTCATTCACTGACTCACCCAGAGCAACTTCCAGTCCAGCAAGCTCCATTCATGCTAAGTGCCCTAGTCAGATGTACCATTTTTATCTTTTATACCATAGTACAAGTATTTTTTTAAAAAAACTTTATTGCAGAAAACAAGAAATACAAAGAAACAAAGAATATAAAAACTATCCAAAATTCTACCTCTTTTTTTTTTTTTTTTGGTGAGACTCAGGGCCCGAGTATTGGCATGATCCTAGCTCCCTGCAGCCTCAAACTCCTGGGCTTAAGTGATCCTCCTGGCTCAGCCTCCCAAGTAGCTAGTACCCCAGGTATATCCCACTATATCCACCTAATTTTTAAAAAATTTTCTGTAGAGATGGGGGGGGGCTCAGTAAGTTGTTCAGGCTAGTCCTTAAGTCCTTGGCTCAAGCTATCCTTCTGCTTCTGTCTCCTGAACTGCTAGGATACAGACATGAGCCACTGTACCTAATAAAGAATTCTACCTCTTTGAATTAATTTATAACATTTTGATAAAAATAATGTATATGCCTACATACATGCATACTAAAAATAAATTTGGATTATATTACACATGTGGCTTTGTTGCCTATTCCCTTAATTTAATAAAATATAAGCATATAAACAAAAAATAAGCATGGCAACTGATAATAAATGGTCTAATACAGCAGGATTTTAAAGACTGGATAGCAGTGATTTTTCCATCAGTGTGCCATGGCATACTAGTATGCTGTAAGAGAATCTTAGGTACGCTGCCAAAATTTTTAAAGATCATTAATTAAATTACTTTAGAAAGACGTTCAAAGCACAGTATGTTCTTTTTAAATTTTTTTTTTTTGAGACAGAGTCTCATTTTGTCACCCTTGGTAGAGTGCTGTGGCATCACAGCTCACAGCAACCTCAAACTCTTGGGCTTAAGCAATTCTCTTGCCTCAGCCTCCCAAGTAGCTGGGACTACAGGTGCCCGCCACAACACCTAGCTATTTTTTTGTTGCAGTTGTCACTGTTGTTTAGCTGACCCAGGCTGGTTTGACCCACCAACTTCAGTGTATGTGGCTGGCACCATAACCACCGTGCTATGGGCACTGCGCCATTGTTTGGGGGTTTTTGAGACAGAATCTTGCTGTTGCCCTGGATAGAGTGCTTAATGTGATCATAGCTCACAGCAACTTCAAACTCTTGGGCTCAAATAATCCTCCTGCCTCAGCCTCCCAAGTAGCTAGGACTACAGGCATGTACCACAATGCCCAGCTAGTTTTTCTATTTTTAGTAAAGACGGAGTGTCACTCTTGCTTAGGCTGGTCTCGAACTTCTGAGCTCAAGCAATTTACTTGCTTTCCTTAGCCTCCCAGAGTGCTAGGATCACAGGCGTCAGCCACTGCGCCTTGCTCTTTTACTCTTATTCTTGATCAACTAAGTTTAAGTGTGCTGCAGAAACTTAACTAGAGGTTCAACTGTACTGTGAGATAAATAAAAATGGCTGAAAAACACTGCTGTACAGTGTTCTAATGTGGATCTATTATAATTCATTTAAGGAATCCATTATTGTTGAAAATTTAAGCTATTTATATATTTTTTTACTACTTTAACCTTGAGATAAACATCTACACATACAGCCTTATGTGAATCTCATTATTTCCTAATGATAGATCCTTTTTTTTTTTTTTTTTTGAGACAGAGCCTCAAGCTATCCCCCTGGGTAGAGTGCCATGGCATCACGCTCACAGCAATCTCCAACTCCTGGGCTCAAACGAGTCTCCTGCCTCAGCCTCCCAAGTAGCTGGGACTACAGGCGCCCGCCACAACGCCTGGCCATTTTTTGGTTGCAGCCATCATTGTTGTTTGGCGGGCCCAGGCTGGGGATTCGAACCGGCCACCTTAGATGTATGTGGCTGGCGCCTTAGCCACTTGAGCCACAGGCGCCGAGCCGACCTTCAATCTTCTTACTAAACCATCTCAAAATAGCTCATCAGCCAAGGAAAGAAGATTACAATTCTATGATTTGGGGCCTGGGTCAGTCTCATCTCTGTATGCCTCAGTTTCCCCCAAATTCCACTAATGAAAGCCACATACTGCCAGGTTAACCTCCTAGGTCCTTAGGTCTCTAGGAATAAGACAAGATAGAACTCTAACCTCCATCATTTGAGGACACTGGGGGACCCAGAAGCAGCTGTGGGTTGGAAAGTGCTGTCAGAGGGAAGGCTAAGGTCTCCCTGGGGATGCTGGCAGGCCTTGATGAAGAAGGCAGCACACTCGGGCCAGCCCTCAGGAAGGGTCCTGAGGGCTCAGGAATTGGCAAGGAAGTAGACAGATCCTCATACCAAGGAGAAGAGGACCTGGCTTTAAGCTGGGATTTCCCACCAACCTATTTGTAAGTTCTCACTTGACTCATAAGGAACACACGGATATTAAATTAAATCAGAGGTTTTCAAACCCAATTATGTCACTAAACCACCTGAGGGATTGTTGTAAATAGTCTCCAGGCCCCACCAAGACCAACTGAGTCAGAATCTCCAGGGAAGGGTCCCAGAAGTTTGTACATTGAACAAGCTCCTTGGGGGTGACATTTCAAAAATCAGAAATCATTTACTACATATTTTAATTATAAAGACAATACATGTTAAATTGTAGAAAGCTTAGAAAATGCAAGAAATTACAGAGGAGGAGAGAAAACCACTTATGATTCTGTAGCCTAGAAGAAAATACTTTGTGATTGGTATTTTCTTTAATCCTTTTCAATCTCTTCCCACAAAGTTATATGCCTTACCCCAGTGGCCATGCCAGACTTAAATCCTGCCCAGGTGGCTCTGAGGCACCCAGGCCACAGACAGGCTTTTGGAAACCACTGAGGTATTTTCCAACCCTGAAGAGCTTGTGATCCATGATTGCCTTTAGGACTCTGAGCTCCAACAACCAAATCTTGTCGGCCTGGTGTAGGGCCTGGGAACCCATCCATAGGCTCACAAACCCTCTCTAGACACAAGCAGATGCCACGCGCACTCCACTCAGCCTTCTCCTGCCATAGAGCAGCCCCCAGAAGGCCCTTTTCTGAAAGGAAACCAAGTTGTCTCGTCCCAAGAGAATCAAAGAACACCCTGATTACGGAGGTACAACAATAAATAAAATATTTTCTAAAAGTTAAACAAAAGGGCCTGACTAGGAAGGAAAGAAAAAGGACTTTAAGAGTGGCCAGTGGGAGAAACAGCAAGGAGGAAGGAAATTAGCATTCACTGGACAGGATGAAGTACACAAAGACACCAAAACGCCAGACAGCTTGGGTCCTTCCAGAAGAGGGCGTGGAGGAGAAGGGGAGAAGGAAGGGGGACCAGGAAAGAGTGGGCTTGGCCTCTGACCCTTAGGAACCTGGCACACAGCCTGCAGTCAGTTGAGAGCAGACCCTCAGAGCAAGCCCCAGCTCTCCTAGATTTGGCTAGATCACCCCCCACACAGTGGGAGTTCCCAAAATATACAGCAGGGGTACCACAGGGTGTCAGGTTGGAGTACAGAGGATAGAAAACTTACCCTAGAGCCCTCAAATTCTCAGAGCCTAGTGGGTAAAATGAAGGCATGGAGGGAAAGAATAGAGGTGAATGCTGGGCAGGAAAGAGCTAGGCTAACGTGGCAAATCAAAGTTAAGGGAGCACAGCAGGCATCAGACCTGTGGGTCTTCTTTGGCTCATCCAAAGAAGAGACTATTTCTTGCTATAATCAAGGCAGTCAGTTGGCAAGTGTTTAAATCCCCACTGTGTGCAGACTTTCTGCCTGATCCTGTGTGATGGGGATCATGGAGGCACACAGTGGGCACTCAGCAAGTGCAAGGTGGACTGACTACAGAAGAGCTAGTCCTGCAAGATAACCCACTTGTCTGGGGCCAGGAACAAACTGATGTCTGGTCAAAACGAAAGATGGACTTTATGTGATGGTATCAACCTCTCGCCTGAGGAGAGGCCCAGCTAGTAAAAAAAGGCTTTCTTCTTCTACTTTTTAAAAAAAGCTGGCTGTGGTGTCTGACAAGGTTGGATTACATAAATCAAACTCTGTTTCATCCCACACGGCCTCTGCCCTAAGCACAAAGCTCATTCCCGCCCTTGCTGGATAAGAATCTCTCTCTGCCTCTCCCCTCTTCAGATCCAATTCACACCCTCTGGGGGCTCCATGTGCCACCAGTGTTCCAGATGCTCTGGCAAGAGCTAATTCACCCCAAAAAAAATCAGAGGAAGAAGCAGAGCCCAGAAGCGCATGGCTTTAAAAGAACCACACACAAAATGCAAATCCACCAAACACACAGTAATTTATAATTTCTCAGACTTGGAGCAGGTGCTTTCCTGTCTTCTCATGTGATCCTCACAAGGATCCAGGACATAGGAGGACAGGTATTATCACCCCCATGTCATGGACAGGAAAGCAAAGCTCAGAAAAGTCATTCATAGTAAGTCAGCTGGGAGGGGGTTTCAACCCCTAACTCCAAAGATATGTCCTTTCACTAAAATATTACAGTGTGCTTATTCCCATTATGAAAACAGTATTACCTTTTCAAAGCAAATCTCCACTGAACTGCTCCCCCAGTATGTTTAAAGACATTGTTTCCAGATCATTAACTATTTAGTAAGGATGCTATGGACCAGAAAAAATAAACCTTTCAGAGGCAGAGCTAACCGAACATCAAACAGAAATAAAGCTGAAACTGGTCTGAAATTGTAACTTCAGACCTTGCTCTGAAGCCATGCTTAATTTCTCTAAAATGCAGAATTGTACAAATATATACTCAACTCTCCAGGGTGATACACACTCTGCAACATGAAGCTTTCCTACCTCTCCCCTTTCTCCTGTCACATTCTAAACCCACCAGGGCCAAGGCTGAATGCAAGAGCCTCTCAGTTGAGAACAGAAACACAAAGATAAGAGAGACTTTTGGAAAATTCCACTTGAAAGAAGTTGGGAAAATGTTTTTGTTGAACTCAGCAAAGTTTTATCAAGCACCCAACTAAGCTAAGAGTTATGAGGGATACAAAGATGATTTAAATATAAGCCTTGTGCTCAATTATTTTACAATATAATGGAGAGAAAAGCAAGAACACAGAACTAAGTATTACATGAGGCAGAACCAGGCGGGGCAACATGAGAGCTCCATCCATTGTACTTGCTTTCTGGAATGCGTTTGTTGAGCAGGAGGGATGAGGTTGTGAGAAGACCACAGTTTCATAATTGATCAAATCTGTCTGACTCCCAGCTCAGCCAATCACAGGGTGATCCAGGCACATTACCTTGCTGAGCCTCAGTGTCCTATAAAATGGGACAATGGGGTCTAAAAGCACAAGGTTGCTATGATGCTTAAAAATGAGTATGTTTGTAAAGCACTGGGCCTAGTAGCAGAGGTGAACAGGCTCACTCTTCCTGGTGAGGCAGGAAAACGAGGACCCACGTTGACGTGCACACTGGGCCTGCCCTGGAGCACCATCCTCCCAGCAGACTCATGAAGTCCGAGGGAGATCCCTGACGTTCTACACTGAGATTGGCCGCAGCCACCAGAGGCAATGGGGCTCAGGATCCTAGGCTGCCAGGCCGAGGTAGAGATCCTGAAACCTAGGGGACAACCCCCTGGGCCTGGTGGGTTCATTGCCTTACATTGTTTCTGACCCAGATGTCCAAGTAATGAGCAAGATGGCAAAAAAGAAAAGGAAAAAAAAATACTACTAGCCAAGAGTTTCCTCAGACCAGTGAGTAGTGCTAACAGGACACTGGTGACACCACAGCAACACCAATCACTTCTTCAAGGAAGAAAGGGGAGCCTGGAGCCAGCCAGTTCTCAGTGGAAGACATCCGGCTCCTTCCAACACAACTGAAGGACACTGGCTCCAACCACTGGGAGCTGTGGAGTGAGGGTGGAGTGGAGAATAGGGCTGTGCTGTACCACCAGACCCCTAGCCCTTTGTTCTGTACCTCAGCATCTGCGGTCGGAGCTACTGAGAACTTACACAGTTTCCCCAGGGATCATTCTGTGTTTCAGTTTCCCTCTATCTGAGAGTAGTTCTATCAAACCTTTGGGCAACTTCTTGAGAGCTTGGAAGGACACAGTGGTGTATGCCCTGGTTAAAGATGGCGGGGCAGGGGACGCTGAGGAAGAGCAGACCTGAGGTAGGTTATGCAGAAGGAAGCCAAAGCCTCTGACTTTCAACTTGGGGCCTTTGCAGCTGGGTGTTCTGTTCCAACCTGGACCAGTTTCCTGGACAGGATGAGGCAAACTGGGAAAAGTAGGATGAAACCCTCCCCTCTACACACGGATGGTTCATGTCCTACACATGGAGTATGCCCTCATGGCTGCTGGATACGTATCAAAAGGTAAACCAGATTTTTTTTTTTTATTCTTCTTTCTTTGTGCTTCCCTCAACGCCCTCCTCCCATCACCTACCCTCTGAAAAAGAAAACAAAAGCCAACTCCTAACCCCATGGCCTGCCTTGGTTGGGAGGGAATGAACTGTCTGGAACTGCAAGGCTCTTCTTCTGGAAGAGAGAGTAGTCAGGTGCAGAGTGTGTGGGGAACTCGGCCTCTAGTCTGCCACGCTGATGACTCAGAAGCTAAATATAGCGAGCGATATAAACAGAGCCAGCCACAGAGCAAACACAGGGCCCCCAAGCCCCAGCACTGGCTCTCACGCATACTGGCTCTCCACAGCCCCTCCCCCAGCCTCACTCTTCCCCTGGCCTGTCCTAGGTGGACCTCCCCCTCCTGGGACAGAGGCTAGCTCCCTAGGGACCTTTCTCACTTTAGGGCAAATTTCTGGAGCCTTGCCCAGGCTGCACCATTTAGGCCTGAGCAACCTCATTGGCCAGGATCCGAGCTCCAGAAAATCACTCACTGACAAGGAGAGCACCCTGAAGTTTCTCTGCACAGAGAAGTTTCTCTGCACCCTGAGGCTCTCTGCACAGAGGATCCAGGCTGATGGGCAGTGAAGTTGTTAGTTCAGAAACCATGTGAACACCAACTTCAGTACAGCTTCCAAAAGAGCTCCCTAAGAACTACAAAGTCAAGTCCAAGTGAAACCCTAAAGTCATCTTTTAACACATTTCCAAAAGTATTCAACTTCCCTACCTTAATAGTTATTTGTATTATAATTCCCAAAGGCCTTTCCCATCACCTTTATAAGGTAAATATTGGAAAGCAATGCTTGGAAAGGTTAAATGATTTGTCCATGGACACAGAACTTGTAAGTAGCAGAGCTGGGATTTTAACCTAGATCTGCCTACAAGTCCAAGATCCTTTCTGTGATGTTACAACTAAAGATGGTTTCAACTGAGTGGCTGAAAGTTTTCTCAGGTTTCATTTTCCAAAAGTCTAATTACTATTTAGGGAATTTCTAAACCCAGCTTTTCTGAATGGAGATACTCTGGTCCAAATGAAAAAGTTATTTATATGAGAATTCCAATACTCATTCAATGGTCTATAGTAGCTACTTTTTTTGCTTTTTGAAGATTCTTGGTTTCTTCCTGTTGTCCAGAAATAGACCCACAAATGTCATGATGGGCCACAAGGACAGGAGACCTTTTCAAGGGGAGGGACATCAGTTCCTGCCCCTCCCTAGACCCATACCAAAGGAGATCATGGCACAGAGAAAGCAAAGAAATGGGGCACAGACCTTCTGGCCAGGCAGCCTGTGAGCTTAGTTAGGAAGTGAACTTGCTGGATGGACATGGGCACACCATGGTACAATCCTCACAGAGCACGAGTCAAAGTACTTCACACTCAGTAAACCATCAGGAGTCCCTGCTGCAGTCTGTCGCTTACAGAGGAGCAAAGATGGGAACCTTCACTCCTAACCCAGCCAAAGGAAAGTGGGATATGTGGTGAGGCTCAGAAAGGCTTTTACCTCTACTTACTCTGCCTCTGACACTCTTGCTGCTTTGGAGACTTCTGCCTCCAGTTTATGCCTATGGATTCAGAGGAGCCCCCTGAACTGATCACTGGGGTAACCAGACTAGTCCTCCACCTAGCACTGCCCCTCAGGAAATATGCTGAAAGAGCACATGGCCACATAAACTGACACCCAGGGGAACCTGGAAGCTGTTGCATCTTGGGTCATGTTGACATGCTCAGTTTGCCACAATGCCATCCTATCCCGTCATCACACCCCCTCCCTTTGCTCCACACTTCCAAGGGAAAAGGTTCCTTTGGTACAGAGAAAAGAACAGCTGAGGTCAGTAATCAGGGCCAAAATAAGGGTGCTCACACTCCCTATAGGACTATGGATCAATGGTTACAGTCTGGCCCCAGGATACTGTCCCAGATCTGGGGGAAAGGAGGTGGTCGAGCTTACTCAAGCTCCTTCCCAGTTGCCTCTCTCAGCTCTCTAAATTCAACCCATAATAATGGAGATTACTCTCACTCTCTGAGGAGATATGGATAAAGCCAAGGTGTACAACGGTGTAAATCAGCCTGGATGCTGATTTATCTGGACAGGGCAGGTGGATGGAAGTTTGAGGAGGCAGCTCTGTCTGGCATCAGCCTGACAGGTAGAATGGAAAAAGAACCGTGAACAAGAGCAAATGTGCGTTATGATCAGGATTATAAACTCACAGAAGGAAACGAGCATTGAAGAAAATCTACTACGTGTCCTGAATGTTCATAGGCATTTTCTCGCTTATCCATCACAATAAAATTCTGCGGTATTAGCTCTAATTTGCAGAAGAGGAAACAGGCTGAGCAAGGTCCAGTGACTTCCCAGTGGTTAGCAGGTGGCAGAGCTGGTATTCAAACCTGTACCTGAATCCTGGAGTCTTAACCCTAAACAACTTCCTTCCCCGTACCTCAGTTTCTCTGCCTACAAAAATGAGGGAAGGGAATAGAGAAAGAAAATAAAGGATAAAACTAAGAAAATAAAGGAGTAAGAAAACAGTATTTTCTAGATATGAAACATTAGACCATAGTTTATATAAGAATCAAGTTCAGAAAATGACTCATTTCTTAAAACCAGCTGCTAAAAGGTCCCGGAGGGCTGGTGCTCCACCTGTCTGAAGCTATCAGCCTAGACCTTCCCACAGGAAGAGTTCCTAGTGAAGGTCTGTGAGCAGGGTCAGTAAGGAGGGGATTAAGAACAAGAGGATTCTGGGGAGGATTCTCCAAGGAAAAGACAAAAAGCCCGGCTCTTTGTATTAGAAACTTGGGGAAAAGCAGCTTTTTGACAAGAAAGGCCTTACTGGCTAGCCTCCTGCCATTGCAAGGTAGGTAGCAGAAATAGGTAGCTGGTAGGAGAGTAGGGGCACAAGGAACGTGGATGCCAGTGTGGAGGTACAGGGCAGTAGCGACTCTCAGGAAACTCTCTTCCAGTTTTCCCTCTCCCCAGGTGGGGTGGCTCTTGCTGAAAGGACAGTACCCTGTCAGGAACTGACCTGTGCCCTCAAAAAGGTAGCCATGAACTGGGAGAAATGATGTAACCAGCAAAAAGCAGGGCCGGGCCTTGGGATAAAGATCTCCTGTTCAGGACTAAGTCAGGAGATGGGCCCCAGAATTGTGTCATAGTCCCAGGACACAGCTGGGCCTCCCAGCCTGTTCCTAAGCCTGGTGAAAGAGATCAGATTATTGTAAATGAAGCAAGCTGCTATCCAGAGTCTTCTAGGTGAGTCCAGGAGATCCACAGCCACTCTGGATAGGATATCCTCCTATCCTCTCCAGCACCAGGACTGGAAACTGTGGGCTGGGCTCGGCCTTAGGCCTGTACAAGCACAGCAGGGTGAATGGGCAGGAAGGAGGCCAAGAGACTGAAAACATGAATCTGAGTGAGTCCACACATGGACCGAAGGGGAAACACTGTGCCAGGTTTCCACCAAACAATCAAAGGAGGGAACAGGGACTGAGCCTTGGGCCTATTATCTAAGCATAGGGGTACCCTCCCCTTCTGACCATTAAGAGGTTAGAAAAGTCAAGTCCAAGTCCAGCCCCAAGTTTCCCTGAGAACCCCTTGGCAGGCAGTACTAATCATATCTAACCTGATAGCCTGGTCTCATCTCAGGAAACCTAAGGTCAATTCCTCTTCCCCTGGCACTGGCAATGGTTTGGGCCTTAAGCCAAACCTAATAGAACCAATAACTCTCCTCCAGTCACCTGAAGTCACCCATCTAACCTCAGGGACTGCCCAATCATGGCTGAGTTATTTATTCTGATTTGCTGACTGACAGGCAGACAGATAGAAACACACACGTTTGCACACACACAAGCTGGGCCAGGGACACAGTTCCAGAGGTAGGGAACATGTTCCCTTCCAGGTGGCACACCTTTGGCTTCAGCTGTGGTTGTACTAGCACAGATCCAGCCTCAGGCTCCTCTCCCTGTCTTGGCAGCCATCCAGAAAGCCAGCCTAGAGAGGAAGGGTTAAATGCCCAGGGGCCCAACCCAGACAGAGGCTGCTGGAGCACGACAGCCTCCAGTCAGTGGCACAGAGGGCTCCTCCAGCACGAGTCTGCCAGCCGCCTCCTTTGTTGATGGACCCTGCCACATGCTCAACTGACATGCAATGCTCCGCCCCGGCGGGGCTGGTGCCAGGCTGCCGGCCAAGCACCCGCTTGGCCGACAGTCTGAGGAGTCTCTCTGAGGTACACTCTTCATAGTCCCAGGCCCTGGTTCCCAGACAGACAGTGAGGAGTGGCCTCCCCAGCTGGAAAGTATCAGGTTTCAACCGGTTCTACCACTTTCTCCCACTCAGGCCCCATCCCTTGGCCTGGTTACTGGGTTCTCACTGTACCTCAGGCAGGCATCCCCCCCCCAACTGTCCAGAGTCAATTGCAACATCTGAAAATCTTCCTCTTGGGTCTGTGAGGGACAATCCCTCGACCTCAAGAAGAGGCAGATTATCAAGCAAGAGTGCAGAAAATCATCCCATTTGCAGGGAGCACCTGTAGCATCTCCTGATACCACTCTTGTGGAGTGTGAGCTGAGAGTGGACAGATGAGGGCAAGATGCTTATCCAGTTAGGTCCATCCAGTTCATGGGCACTGCAATAGCCAAGGCCAAAATTCTGGGCCCATATCCTTGAGGACTAGCAGAGATACAGTTGCTGAAAAGAGGAGAGAGAGGAGAGAAAGGAGAGAAACAGGCCCTGGTCC
Organism: Galago senegalensis; assembly: GCA_963575145.1. Classification (NCBI taxonomy): domain Eukaryota; kingdom Metazoa; phylum Chordata; class Mammalia; order Primates; family Galagidae; genus Galago; species Galago senegalensis. The sequence continues at coordinate 13,964 of CAUYTI010143798.1, read as the reverse complement.
CCAGCCCCAGCAGACGCAACCACTCCTCCCGTAAGCTCCCATGCCTACTTGCTGCACATGAAGCCGGTGGAACTGGTCTGCAATGCACTGAAGCTTTCGGGCAATCTGTACCTCTGCTCGATGTTGCCATTGCCCTTCAGGGGGCTGCTCCCCAATGGGCAAGCCTGCAGGGAAACTGGCAGGGAGAGGAAGCCGGTAGCCAACATTACCTGCAAAGACAGAGGACCACATCTCAGCATTCTCCACAACCATGCCTGCCCCACCTGGCCAAGACTTGGGGTCCAAGGGTAAACCTAAGTATGGGAAGGGAGAGGAACTAGCCCTGTTTTTTTCAGGACTCTCTGCCAAGTTGGACAGCCTGCCTTGCCTGCTGCCCAAGTGTAGAAAGTTGATGCTGGGAAGACAGAAGGAAATGGTCCCAGCCTTCCCTTCTCACTGTTCTCTACTCACTGTCAATGTCATGGCAAAGGGCAGGGAGTGATGTGTTGCGGGTAAATATGCCACCCTTCTGTCCTTATTTATCAAGCTACACTTGACCACAGTTGATTATTCATATAGTAGCAGGTTGAAGTCCTTCTCTGGAAAAGCACTGGAGGCAGCTCTCCAGAGTTTCTGGGTTGAGCAAAGCAAGAAGCAGAGAAAAAGAAAACCAAAAAGTATCTGCACTTTTTTAATGCACTAGAGGAAGGCTGGTCTCAGCTCCTGAAGCTCTGGGCAGCAGCACAAAAACAAAGGAGAGAAAACTCTTAAGACCCACAGAACTGCCAAGTTCCTCTCTGGAGACAGCCCAGGTCAGACTTCTAGACAAGAGCTCCGCACTTCCCGTGTGCTGGCCTTACAGCCACCGCTAGGGGCGCCAGCAGACCTGCCTGTGGCCTCATCCATCTCCTCCAGCCAGAATTGCTTTGCAGAATTGCCCCATGGGGCAGTTCCCTCTGGGAATAACTGCAGCATCTCCTCAATCTGCTCTGTCAGATACTGCAAGATAGCCTCTGAATCTTCAGCCTCCCTCCAGAAGCTATTGTACTAAAAGAAGAAAATAGGCTGTCTAACCCTGCCCTTTTGCCAGAGGAAGGCACATTTCTCATAAAACAAACCACTTAAGTCCACAAACGAAGGGGTCTTGTCTGATTTACCCTTGGAAACACCCCCTTTACTGGCACTGAGCCCAGGCAGGCCCAACCTCTTTCTCCAGTTCCCTTTCCAAGTACAGAAAGTCCCAAGTGACAAGTGGGGCCACCTTCTGCCTGAGGAACCTTCCCTCCCAGAACAAGCTAGGTTTTTCCCTTCTGTGTCAATAGCCAGTCATAGCTCCCTTGTTCTTCTCTAGGGCAACATAAGCCTCTTTATGGAAGACAAATCACAGCAAGGATATAAAAGGCTGGACCACTCAAGCAACACAGGATGTAAAAGGAGATACCATGAGCCCAAGGATCCCTCTAGAAAGAGATAAAAGGTCAAAAAGAAGAGCAAGGCCATTTGCCCCTTGGAGGGTCTGAGGAGCACAGGTAAGGAGCAATAACAAGCACAGAGGCAGGAGGTTGAAAGTGGTGGAACCAACGGCCCCTGCTGCTCAGTTTGGGGGAGGAAATAGCAAAGGGCAGGTTTAGGAAGGGAAAGTCCCCTCCTTTCCCCCAATCTCTGTGAGAGGAGTCTTGAGGCTAAAAGCACTCACCATAAAAGAGTCTCTGGGGTTCTTCAGTCACCCCACAAGGCAGCATGACACCCTGGCTTGGGGAGGCTGGGCTGAGGGTCTGGGTGGCTTTGTCTTCCTGGCTGGTTGGTCGGAGCCCAGGGCCACAGCAGTGGGTGAGAGGGAAGAGCTGAAGCCGGCTAAGGGGACAGTCCAGCTGGCTCTGGGCAAACAGGTCAGCAGAGAGCACATTCCCAGTCCCCAGCTCCCCATCCTCTGGTTGGAACACGTCATCCTCCAGTTCCTCCACACACTGCGATGGCTCCATCTCCCCTGTGAGGGAGCAGTGCAGGCATCTGGGATACTGCCCCCCAACCAGACCATACCTGGAAGGACTTCCCCCCCCCTTCTTTCTCACCTTCTAATTTAAAGGAGCAGGACCCATATTGATGGCATACCACCCTGGTAATAAAGCACTCCCAAGGGTGTGCTGAATTTTACACCCACTCCCCAACTGTGGACTGCCTCAACATTCAGGAACTCAGAATTCCCCTTTAACCCTCCTCCCCCTTCTGACCTAGGCTAGTCATGAAGTTTTTGACTCTGAGGCTTGTGAGCAACAGCAGGCGTAGGAGCAGCTGCCTTAAGCATGCAGGGTACCTGGGAAAGTATAACCAAGACTAGCCTCTGTGTCTTTGGGAGGGCAGAGGGGGCTGTGGCTGGCTGTACACACAGTACTCACAACACACACACCCAATCACCACCCTAAGGCGTAACCTCCAAGCTCTCATCTCAGTCTGAGCAGAGCTCCAGACTCAGTAACAAAAACAAAAGCCAGCAATCCTAGGGCAGCCAGGTTCCCTCCAAACCTGCTAAGCCCCGCCCTATTGCCCATTTAGTCTAGTCTCCACCCCTTGCTTGCACAACACAACAAACAGGCTCTGCAGTGTGGTAAGAGTGTGTCCTGGAGAGGGGATAAAGACCCAAGTTAGCCATTGCAGCTGCCCTCTCAGCTTTTCTCCAGCAGAACAGAGCTGTCTGCCAACTGCAAGTGAGTAGATACAGCCTCCCTGGCTCAGTCTACTCACTAGTCACTAAAACTCCAAATCTTCATCCCCACAGTCTACCATTCCTGCCAGCCCTGAACCTGAGATTGGAGGAACCTGTCTCACAGAAGGAAGTAAAGGTCAGTCTTCTCTGTGTGACCTCACTCACTGCCTTATACTATTCAGGTTGTTGATATGAGTTTCTTGGTGACAAAGAAGTTCCTCTTGCTCCACCTGATGGCTCATGGAAGTCTGAGCATCTTGAGCTTCCAGCCTCCTACACACACACACACACACACAGAGGCCAGGCACCCCTTAGGGCTCTAGGGGCAGCAGGAAGCAGCAACCACTTGAATGGTTAAGGATACAGAGAGACAACGTTCATCTTTGTCAGACTCAATTAGAGAGCTCCAGGAGTTCTGTCCCATAGTCTGCCTTCAAAGAATAAGCCAAATGGTCTGCGGGTTGATGAAATACTTAAAGGAATCTCAGGGAAATTCAGAAATCCTGCCCTTCCCAAATGCAAACTCTAAGGTGTCTGCTTTTATCTTCCCACCAACCCATCCAGTCCCCAAGCTATCTATGGTCTCTCTGCCCTCTTCCCTGGAGAGTGAAGAGATGCCTGCTAGGATGTTAAAGCAGACACATGGTGTTTTTTGGATAGTGTTTCCAAAGGGGCGGGGGTGGGGGATACTCCACCTTATCAGCAAGAGGAAAACAAAGTTTCTTGATGAAAAGACCAAGTGCTATCCTGCCAGTCTCCTGGCAGGGGCTCCCCTCCTGCCTTCCAACCTTCTCTCTGCAGGCTGGCAATCCCAACCTAAGAAGTGGCCCTCCAAAGCCAATCACAAGCAGGAGTCATTGTCTTGGTTTTTCCTTTGAAGCCTATCACCTCCCCCTCCCCCTCCCAGCAAAGCCCCAAAGTTCAACCCTTGCCTGGACTGGACAGTGGGGGAGGTGCAGAGAGAGGGTGTGGTTCTGCAAGCCCCAGGGATCCCTCCCACTCTCCACAGGAACTACAGGTGGCTCTCCTGTTGGTGGGAGCCTCTGGAGGGGTGCAGGGCAAGGTCAAGTGTCAGTTGGGAAAGGGTGAAGAGATCCTCTCGCCATCTTCTCCAGAGCTGAAGCAGTGATGTCCACACTGGTAGGAGGGAAGCACTTCTTGAGAACACTGCCAAGGAATGCTTTATTCCTAGCAAGGGGAACTAAAACTTTCTGGAGCCATCCCAGCCCTTAAGGGCTGGAAGAGGGATGCTGAATTTAGACTCTTCTTCCTTTCAGGAGAAGGCAGTAGCCAGACACCCGAGCCTTAACAGTGGCTAAAACCTACGAACACGAACACACACACACACACCCCAGACCTGGGTGACTCCAGGAGAGAGTCTCAGCCTCCGAGTCGTGATGCCAGGGCTCCGCGCCAGGGTCCAGCGTGATGAGCACTCTGAGGCTTGGCGCCCAGACTCGATTGGGATGGAGGGAAAAAACCCAGCTGTTAAGGAGAGGAGCCTTCAGAATTCGCAGGGAGACGGGATGCCCACAACTCCCTTATCTACCCCAAAGTCAGACCCAGAGGCCAGCCGGCTCCGAGGCGCCCAGGTCAGCTCAGTAGTGCACCCCAGGTTCCCCTGCCCACCTGGACCCAACTCCTTTCGAGTCCCAAATGCTACATTCAAGTTCCCTTTGGAGCAGCGCACCCAGGTGTGGGCTCTGCACCCCGTTCCCTCGCCCCAGCACCCCAGTTCTTCATGGTCACCCCAGACGTCTGCAGCCCGAACCCTTCCCGGGCCCCCACGCGCAGAGCGACTCCACTCCCCACTTCCCCGAGTAGGTGCGATCCAACTCCGCCCGGCCCCCTGCCGCCTCCCGGGCGCTCACCGGGCTGTGGCGGGAGGCGGGCGGCGCGGATAGGGGCGGCGGCAGCAGCGGGCGCGGGCGGGCGCGGGAGGAGGCCACTCCGCACGGGGTGGTATTGTTTCCAAAATACGCCCGCTCGGGGCATCCCGCAAACAGCTGATGAGGCCCCGCCTCCAGGCGCGTCACGCCAATGACTGGCCAATGGCGAATGGAGCCCCAAGTCCCGGGCTGGGCGGCTGCCAGGGACGGTCACGAATGTGCGAACCTTCCCTTGGAAACATTGCAAGGGGCCGAGCAAAATTCCGACCCCCGCCAGAAACGCTATTGGAGTGCCGTTGCCCAAGCGGATTTTGTTCCTAACGCAGGCTCTGGAAGCTCCAGAGAGTCCCTGAGTCTGAGTCCTCTCAATTAGGTGAGGGAGAGGGGGCGCCAGAGTGACTTTTGTCTTCTTTTCGTCGGGAATGGGCTGAGTAATTGCTGCATGTTCGGAAAGGAAGGGGAAGAGGAGGCGGAAAGCTTTTAGATATCGCCAGAGCGTCCAGTGGTGCAAGGTGCGGGTCCCGGGGATCCCAGCCTGGTGGCAAACTCCTCCCGCCTGTCGGGCGGGTGAGAAGAAAACTCCAGCCCCAAAGCTGTAGAAAGCGTTAGGACACGTTTGCTGTCACTGTTTGTTATTGAGTGACAGTGGAGTCAAATACATCCAAAGGGGCCCTCATGTCCGCTTCTTGATTGGATGTGGACATTGACAAAATAAGCTTCTGGCTAAGGAGAGGAAAACTTAAGAATGCAAAGGGCTGCTTGGGCAGTTGACACACCTCCCGTTTATGGCAGCATCTAGAAACAGTGCTGGTGCTGCCAGGAGAGCAACTTATCCTGCACATCGCCCAAGGGAATCTACAGGCTACCTTACAAACATTTATTGGGCACTTACTTTGCGGGAGGTACTGGGGTAAGTGCCAAAGATACCTGGTGCCTGCCCTCACGGAGCTTAAAATCTACTAGGAGAGGTAGGCCTGGAAATTATGCAGTGTCAGGGACAATAAATGCTGAGGGATGCAGAAAAAGTCAACATGTAAAGATTGGGAAAGACTTCAGGGAGATGGCTTTTGAGATGAATGGGAAATTTTTTCAGTAAGGAAAATTGGAATAGCCCAGGCCTAGGGCAGCAGAATAAAGTACTGCTTGCCCAGAGAGGAGAGTCAGGTTGAAGACTGGATCACTAGGTGCAAAGGGAGAGCATGAGCAGGGAGGTTCAGGTCAGTTTACAGAAGTGTCCCTGGAATGCTGGCCTGAGGAATCTATTTTATAAAGAGGAGGCAGCAAAGATTTTATTGAAGGTGAGTGGCTTGACCAAGCCTGAACGTTAAGAAAGATAAATGAATTCAGAAGTCTGAGAGGACGCAGTCCCTATAACAGCCTAAGCAAGTGAAGATGGAGGCCTGAGCCACCAGGGGCTGTGGGGTTTAGCAGGTGCAGGCACCCACCAAACTGCTCTCCTGGGTTGTAAACTCAGGAAAAATTAAGTGAAACTGGGTCCCTCAACTCAGTGGAGCCTGAATTCTCCTTGTACCTTTTTCCTACCATTCTTTTCCTAGCTCCCTCAGCATGTGCCTGAAAAAGGGTGAATTGGGCATGTCAAGGCCACAATTACTAGAGTAGGGAAATACTGTCCCCACAGGACCAAGAAGAGGAAAAAGGGAAAGAGCAGAGAATCAAGGTTGGCCAGCAGCCTACTTCCCCCAGGAGTTGACAGATGTCCAGCAAGAGTTGCTGGAGCCAAAAGGAGGTATATTATTTTACTGGGAGGCATGCCCAAGAAGGAGTGTCAGAGCTGGTCAGGGTGACCTTGCACTCGTGCCACATGTGGGAAGATGAGGGGACCAAGCCCAACCTCTGTGAAGGGCACTGGGAGCCCTCCAGGGTTCCCATGCATAGACCTCCTTCCTCGCCTTGCTTCCATCCTTTTTTTATTATTGGCTTTCTTTCTGGGCCAGTATCTCAGAGTGGCCAGTGATGCTATGAGCAGTCCTTAGGGCAAAGACTAGATCTAAAGGACAAAGCAGTTCTGAATCTGCCCTCTGGGACAGCAAGGCCCTGAGGGGTGAGGGCCATCCTAGGGCCATCCTGACCCATTCAGGATGCTAAAGCTCTGTTTTATCATAGCCGCGCATGGTTAATTTGAGACCACAAGGCAAGGAATCTGGGAGAGTAGGGATTTTACTAAGGATCACCAGTTCTTTGGAGTCCTGAGCTTTAACGTCTGTTGACCTCTGCAGCTGACTAAACTGTGTTTGTGGGTACACACAAATGTTGTGAGTAGGGCGGTTCCTTAGCAACAGTGTCTTGGAGGGGTCTATAGCTCTATAAAAGGTTTTTTAAATCCCTATTGTAGGGAAATGGGGCTGGGAAACAGCAGGGTGTATCTTAGTGGATCTAGGCAGTTTGTAAGATGGGGGATGGTCACACCCACTAGTGATAATTCCTTTAAGCCCTATCTCTCAGGCTTTCTCAGCCTGCTCCCTCAGGCTGGTTCTGAAGGACACCTGTGGCTTGGCCTCCTGTGCTCTCAGCCTCTAAGGTCAAGCAGCAAGGGGCCCAGCCTTCTGAGCTGGAGGGACCAGAGAAGGACGTCAGGGATAAAGGGGTCAGGGAGGTCAGGAGCCTCACCCTCACCTCTCATCACTGTCAAAGCAGGCCCCTCCCTCTATGTCCTTTCTCCTATCCCAGCACAGCATGGACTCTGTGGCAAGAGTCAGGACCCGCTGGTCTGCAGGTTTGGGCTCTGAGCCCCCTGACCAATAGTAGAACTCTGGGAACAGATGAGCCCTGGGCTTTTGTCTGGGCTCACAGCAAAGTCACACTGCAGCCCCAGAAAGCTCTCTCTCTTTCTCTTCTTGCCTCTCTTCCCAATTTGTTTTCTCCTCTGCTGACTGATGCTGGCTCTGGAAGGAGGGAACGCAGGGAAAGTTTCTCTGAAGGGCATTAGCATGGAGGCTGACAGGGAGGTGGACCTTCCCTGACAGTCTGAGAGGGATACAAAGAGTTAAGGGGAGGCTGCTCTCAACTGGAGAGAAAACCCAGCTCCCTGTAGAAAGAGGGCATGAGCCCTCTCCATTGTTCACCTGGCTATAGGATTTCTCTCTGAGACAAGGAATGGGCTCTAAAACTCCAGTAACTGGATCGGGGGGAAGGGAGGTTTTTAAAAAACCAGCTGACAGCTGAATAATAGGAATTACCAGGCAGGCTGCCCTGGGGTTACTAAGGTTTGTAACTCAACCCCCCGGAAGGGCTTAGATTAGAAACTGATTTATGGTTAAGGTGGGGGTCTTGTTGGGGGAGTCCCTGGTCCCTGACTCCCGTCCTTCCAAAAGGCTCATCTATGTAAGAAAGACCATGGGCCTGGAAGACTTGGGTGTCCTTCCCTTGCTGGACTTGCCCTAATAGAGGGAATTTATCTCTGTGTATCATTCCAACTGTCTGCAAAGGATAACTCCTCTATTCTGAGTTGTACAGTGTTTGGGGGGGTAAGCAAACAGAGAGAGACAAAATATACCTGAGCAGACAGACAGATTGGCTTCTGCTGATTGGACAAGCTGGAGACTAGATTTCACAGTCAATGAGCTCACTACTTGCCAATCACTGATTCAGTGAGATTCAAATAGAAAAGGGTAGGCCGGGCACAGTGGCTCATGCCTATAATCCTAGCACTCTAAGAAGCCCAGGTGAGTGGATTGCTTGAGCTGAGTTTGGGACCAGCCTGAGCAAGAGTTGAGACCCCATCTCTACTAAAAATAGAAAAAACTAGCCAGGCATTGTGGCTGGTGGGCACCTGTAGTACCAGCTACTAGGGAGGCTGAGGCAAGAGGATCATTTGAGCCCAAGAGTTTGAGGTTCCTATGAGCTATGATAACGCCACAGCACCGTACCCAGAGTGACTGAGACTTGTCACAAACAAACAAACCAAATAGAAAAAGGTATTGTACTAAAGAGTCAGCATCTGGGAATTCAGATACCTGAAGGGGATGCAGACTAAAGACTACGGCTGGCTCGGTGCCCATAGCTCAGTGGTTAGGGCACCGGCCACATACATGGGAGGGGAAGGGCTGGCGAGTTCGAACCCAGCCTGGGCCTGCTAAAACAACAATGACAACTACAACAAAAAATAGCTGGGCGTTGTGGTGGGTACCTGTAGTCCCAGCTACATGGGAGGCTGAGACAAGAGAATAACTTAAGCCCAAGAGTTTGTGATCTGTGAAGGCATGGCACCCTACCTAGGGTGATATAGTAAGACTCTGTCTCAAGCAAAATAAATAAATAAATAAATAAAGACCAAGGCTACCATGCTAATGCCCAGGAGAACCTAAACAATAAGGCATGAAATATGGCATTCAGCATATGTTCAGTTTTGTTTGTTAGACTACCCAGTAAATGTTTGCTGAATAAATGTACATTTTCATGTTTACAAAGTCTGAAGAGTTCTGTGTTAGGAAGTGGGACAAAAGCTGCACCCGGGGGATTTCCAGCAAATGTCCAGTCCACTTTGTGTTCGCCATTTGGGATGCCTGGTTTAACCTTAGTTCTTCACACCAGCAGAGAGAATCCTCCTAGAAAGCAAGGGTAATATCACCTACTCATTGGTACCCCCAGACTACTCTCCTCCAGGTCTGGCACATGATGGCACTTACAGGTCTATAGAAAAAAATGTACGGGAAAACCATGAGCCACGTCTTTAGGACAGTGTCTTTAGTGCCTGTCCCCCACTCAGTGCCCAGCCCATGGAAAAGGAGTTGGCTTTATCCTTCTGAGAATGGCTCGGCGCTTATAGCTGAACCGGCTAAGGCGCCAGCCACGTACACCTAAGGTGGCGGGTTCGAATCCCCAGCCCGGACCGCTAAACAACAATGATGACTGCAACCAAAAAAAAAAAAAATAGCCGGGTGTTGTGGCGGGCGCCTGTGGTCCCAACTACTTGAGAGGCGGAGGCAAGAGACTCACTTGAGCCCAGGAGTTGGAGGTTGCTATGAGCTGTAATGCCACGGCACTCTACCCAGGGGGCAGCTTGAGGCTCTGTCTCAAATAATAATAATAATAATAATAATATCCTTCCGAGAAAGGAAGAAATTCGATCAAAATACACTTTCTTGCATGCTACCTCCCTTAGGATGGCAGCCTTGCCTCTTTCCTGGGCAAACATGTATCACTATTTCAGTACATACTTCTCTTTGGGATTGACAGAAAAATCTCAGAGATTTCCAGCTGAAGCCAGAGATTGCTATCAAGGAAACTGCCACCTGGAAGATCCAGTGACCAGCCTCTTGCTGGTTTAAGGTCTCTAAGGTTATGAACTTGGTGCTCAAGAGGATCTTGATGAGAAGATGAGTTAGATCACCTGTTTCCCAGCTGACACTTCAGCCCCCACTGTCCCGGAGTTGGAGAGGGTCTCTCTCTAAGAGGGGCTCACTCACCCAGATGTGAGTTTTTCAAACATTCACTGGGTGGCAGATTTCATGCCATTCATCCCTAGGGTGATCCTTGAGCTTATCAGCAACTCTTCCCAAATGTGAACTTTTATGTACATGTACACACACAACAAGCTCGAAGGGACACTGGGGACAGGAGGAAGATATGGCAGGAAGAGCTGAAACTGGACAAGCTAAGGAAAAACAGCATTCCTTGGATGGCTAAACCTCCTCCCAGATGGTTTTGCCTTTCCTTGCACAGAGGCACCTGGAAACATCTGATGACCCACTTCCTCCCTGTCCCCACAGTTTACCTGTCATCAGGTAGAGTAGAAAGAACTCCAGACTAGACATCAGGAGATCTGGGTTCAGCTCCTGCTCTGCTACGAACAGGTGGCCTTCTGACACTCATATTTATGTCTTTGCCGCTATGGATTCAGAGGTGGCATAACTTGGGTAAACAGTCTGTTTGAGGTTTTTGTTTTGGGGGAATTTTTTAGACAGAGTCCCTGTCATCCTGGGTAGAGTGCCATGGAGTCACAGCTCACAGCAACCTCAAACTCTTGGGCTCAAAACATCCTCTAGCTTCAGCCTCCCTAGTAGCTGGGAAGACAGGTACCCACCAAAAGGCTCAGCTAGTTTTTCTATTTTTAGTAGAGATGGGGGTCTCACTCTTGCTCAGGCTGATTTCAAACTCCCGACCTTAAGCAATCTACCCACCTTGGCCTCCCAGAGTGCTGGGATTATAGGCATGAGCCCCCATACCCGGCTATTAGGTAAACAGTCTGGCAGAGCAGGGGCTAACACCAGCCTCTGATCCTAATTCTGCCCAGATCCCTGCCAGGGCTATAATCAAAACCACTCCCACCTGTTAAGCACCTACTACGTGCCCCATTTTACACTTTAGTAGACTAAGATCACATCTTCCAAGGACAGACAAATAACAACAGAAGCGTGATTTGAAGCTACATCTGCCTGACGTGAAACCCAGTGCTTATATCCCCTACACCTACGGTTTTTAGGCACACCCAGTCCCTCCCCACAGACAGGATTCGCTCCCCTCCCCTTCCCCCATCAATAACACACTGTCCTCACTGCCCCCAGAACAGGAAGGCCAAGCCTGAGGCAGCCTAGTGAGGTGAATTCCAGACTCTCTTAGTTGCAAACACTCCCACCACCAGCACCACCTGCAGCAGAAGCTATTGCATCACCCGCAGGAAGCGGTCCAGCCGCCTAGCATGGGCTCTAGGGCACATTTTCAGTTCCTACTTCTCTCCTTGCCTGCATTCAGTGCACTGCCCCATCTTCCAGCCCTGCCCTGGCCTGTGGGCTGAGGCTGATGTGCATGACTGGACAGGCCTCTTTTCTGAACTCTGTCAGATGGGTGGAGGAGGATCTGGCTGAAGGGGCCTTCCCAGCTAAGGACCATTCAGAGATCCTGTGGGCTAAGAGAAAAGTCCTCCTGGATGTAGGAAACAAGCACGGGAAGGGAGTGCCCCGCAGCACCATCACCTCACACCTCCCTTCCAAGGATGACTGCCCCACATGCCTGGCTCAGGTCCAGCTATCCAGAGGAGGGCTCTCAAGAGCCTGCCAACACATGCAGGATGTCTTTGTGTGGTGGCTGAGCCCTTTAGGCTGGCAGACATGCGGCACTGGGCTTTGCTATGGAATCTTCTAGAACTGAAGATAGATCTTTGCCCCTCTAGTTCCTCTTCTGCACATCCTGGATTTTCTTTCCCTCTCTGCCAACTTCCCTCTGTCTCTCTCACATGCAGCAGCTCTTTCTTTATCCGTTAATCTCTCCTCTTACCCTGGTTTCCTCCTGTATCTGCCACCTCTTTCTGGCCTCACCTTGGGGCACAGCAACAGCAGCCAGCCCTTTACCAACTCATAAGATATTCCACATTTTAGGAAGACATCCTATGTGGAGAGGCTGCTTCCTTTAATATTACCATCCCCATTTGAAAATGGTTCACTCAAGTTCAAGTGACATTTTAAATGGCTCTAGCAGAGGGGTTTCCACTGTCTCTCTACCCAGAGAGAGATCTACACTAAACCAGTGACCACTGTACAGGTTTCTTCCAGCCCTCAGGTTCCTCTTTGTGCCTAACCTGACTCACTTCTTGGCAAGAGTTAGGGCACCCAAATCAGTGATTTGAATAAATGTCAAGCTGTTCTTTAGGAGCAGTCCAGCCTTAAATTACCAATCTTGGTTTACTTTGTTTAAAGAAATTTCCCACTGCAATGTGAAATGGATAATGATAGGGCCACTTCAGACTTACTCCTAAGGCTTCGAGGTCGCTAAGCTTGTACAAGATGTAATAAAGCTCTGAGAAATGGCCTTAGGGGCTCCAATTTCTTCCCTAAAATCAGACCAGGTATGGGACCTATTTCAGGTTTCATGGACTCCTAAACATCAACTGAGACTACATTAACTTGTGACAAAGAAGCTAAGTAACAGGATCAATCCTGGATTTTACAACTGCAGAAAAGTATCAAAAATTCCCAGATGCTTCAGTGTTTAATAGTTTTTTTCAATCCTGACCCCTCTCACAGGGAAGGTATAAAATATATGAAACTGAACCCTGTACAAGATGCTGGCATAAATTCTCATTGACCTTAGGGAGAAAGTACTTCTCCAGCTTATATCAGCTGCCAAGGTCATAGACTCTAACCTTTACCATGGTTTGGGGGTAAGTTCTCAGGGGTGAGGAGGAAAAAAGAATCTTGATGTTCCTTTGAGTTTAGAGTTCAGTTCCTCAGAAAGCATTTCTGGAGTTTCCTTGTCTGGAGGAAGGAAGTTTTGCTTAAATATGTATTGCTCAAATATTCCCTGTAGGTAGAAAGCTTCTAATTTCTGTCATTGCCTTTGAAATATAATTTTTTTTTTTCTACACAGTGTCTTTCTCTGTTGCCCAGGCTCAAGCAATCCTCCTGTCTCATCCTTCAATGTAGCTGGGACTACAGGGATGCACCACCATGCCCAGCTATGTTGCCCAGGCTGGTCTCAAACTCCTGGCCTCAGGCATTCCTCCTGCCTCAGCCACCCAAAGTGCTGGGATTAAAGATGTGAGCCACTGTACCTGTTCTGAAATGAAATTGTTAAAAAATAATTTAATAGTATGTTTGTGGGACATGTTTCATTTGATCTCTTTTTGTTCCTTGGCACTGAGGTCCCTTCCTCTTTCTATAAATTCCTCATAGGTTTAACTAAAATACTTATTACTTCCTCTCTGAAAAGCAACTATTTCCTTTATATTAAGTGTTTATAGAGCACATACTATGTGTCCCAAACCATGTTAGGAGTTTGAGGGAAGCCACAAGTACAACATATCCCCACCTGCCTTCTTACTAACCTGGGCCATCCCTCTTCCCCTTCCATTATCCCCAGGGGCCACTGAGGAAGGAGATAGGACTCTTTGGGGTTTTAATGAGGCAGCCAGAGATAGCACCGTGAGATAATTCTGTGACTCAGTTAAGAAACTAGTATAACAGTGTAAGAACAAGGCTTTGGAGTCAGATAAATGGGGATTCAAATCCCAGTCTTGGTGCCTGCAGGTGATTAGAGAAAATCACCTCTAAAATTAACCTCTCTGAATTTAGTTATATCACGTGTCAGATGGAGATAATTACAGCATCCTCATGTAGTCGGTGGAAAATAGAAATAGTAATACACTACACAAAGCACCTAGTAGTGTGTTTGTACATGACAAAATGCTCAACAAATGGTGGACATTACACATGTTTTCAGCACTGTGTAACAACTGTAAGATATGAGAAAGAAAGTTGGAAGAGTGAGACAACCTGTTATCTCTGACCCTGTTTTCTTTTTTTTTTTTTTGAGACAGAGCCTCAAGCTGTCCCCCTGGGTAGAGTGCTGTGGCATTACAGCTCACAGCAACCTCCAACTCCTGGGTTCAAGCGAGTCTCTTGCCTCCGCCTCCCAAGTAGCTGGGACCACAGGCGCCC
>CAUYTI010143794.1:0-27848 GCA_963575145.1 Galago senegalensis | reverse complement strand
TTTTTTTTTTTTTTTTTTTTTGCCCTCAGTAGAGTGCCATAGCATTACAGCTCACAGCAACCTCAAACTCTTGGGCTTAAGTGATTCTCTTGCCTTGGCCTCCCAAATAGCTAGGACTATAGGTGCCTGCCACAACGCCTGGCCATTTTTTTGTTGCAGCTGTCATCGTTTAGTTGGCCTGAGCTGGGTTTGAACTCGCCAGCCTCAGTGCATCTTGGCTGGCGCCATAACCACTGTGATACGGGCGCCAAGCCAGAAACTGATTAATTTTTTACCCATGGAGTTCAACATGTTAAAAACATAAGCTCAGGGTAGGACATTGCAAAGTTATGGGGAGTAGGGATTGGACAGTGAGGATATGGTAGGTCGTCCAGGCTGAGGCATAATCTCTCCAAAGACACCCTAAGTGCTCAGGACCACCTCCCAGATGGATGCCTGCATTGAACACTCAGCATGCAGGCCATTAGATAGGACTTTTCACTAGAGCTGCTTCCTTCTTGTTAGAAGACAGGACTGCCCCAAGGTTTCTTTCTTTCTTTTTTTTTGGAGACTGGAGCCTCAAGCTATTCCCCTGGGTAGAGTGCTGTAGCATCACAGCTCACAGCAACCTCCAACTCCTGGGCTAAAGTGAGTCTCCTGCCTCTGCCTTCCAAGTAACTGGGACCACAGGCACCCGCCACAACGCCTGGCTACTTTTTGGTTGCAGCCGTCATTGTTGTTTGGTGGGCCCAAGCTGGATTTGAACCCACCACCTTAGGTGTATGTGGCTGACGCCTTAGCCACTTGAGCCACAGGCACCAAGCCTGCCCCAAGGTTTCTGTTGTGGCAAATGGGCCCCTCCTTGTAGAGACCACTTGCCCTCACACCAGTCAGCCACATGCAGGCCTACCTGTAAGATAAATTCTACCCTTTATTTTGGTTTAGAAGATACATTCTAAAGAATAAAATGAAGCCTATAAGATAAATTCTAAAGAATAAAATGAGACCGGGCACAGTGGCTCACGCCTGTAATCCCAGCACTCTGGGAGGCCTAGGCAGGTGGATTGGCCTGAGCTCACAGGTTGGAGACCAGCCTGAGCCACAGTGAGACCTCATCTCTAAAAACAGCCAAACACTGTGGCTGGCGCCTATAGTCCCAGCTACTTGGGAGGCTAAGGCAAGAGAATTGCTTGAGCCCAAAACTTTGAGGTTGCTGTGAGCAAAAAAAAAAAAAAAAAAACAAAACAAAAAAAGAATAAATGTTTTCAGTACAACACAGGAATCTTGTACAATTATTTGCTTGCAACCTCTGCAGGGCTTTTCTTCCTCAACAAGGTCCTAAGAGATCAGGATGGGTCTGTATCTCAGGAGCTGCCAGTCTGGTAAAGGAGGTGGTGAGGGACATGTAGAAAAGAGTATTTGGGACATTCCTAAAGACCTAGATAAATGGAAACCTATCTTGTGTTCATCAATCAGAACACTTAGCACTGTGCAGATGGCAACATTTCCCAAACTGATGTAGACTCAAAATGCAATCCCCATCAGAATTCCAACCCTTTTTTGGTCCTGTTACAGAAATTGACAAGCAGGTTGTGAAATTCATATGGAAATGCACGGGACCAGAATAGCCCAAACAATTTTGAAAAAGAACAAAGTTGGAGGATTTGCACTTCACCATTTCAAAACTTATTACACAGCTGTGTGTAGAAGACAGTGTGGCGCAGTGTACGATAGTCACGTTCATCAGTGGAATAGAACTGAGAGTCCAGAAATAAGCTCTCACATTTACGGTCAATTGATTTTGGACAGGACAATTCAATGAAAGGAAAAAAGGCTTTTCAACAAATGGGACAAGTGGATAGCCAATGCAAAAGAATGAAGGTGTGCATCTTCCTTATCCTGTCCACAAAAATTAACTCAAAGTGGATCAAAGACATAAATTTAAGAGCTAAAATTGTAACACTCTTAGAAGAAAACATAACTGTCTCTGTGACCTCAAATGAGGTAATAGTTTCCTAGATATGACAACAGAGGCACAAGTAACAAAAGAAAAATAGATAAATTAGACTTTCTAGAAATTAAAAACTTCTCTGTTGTAAATGGTACCATCAATTAGCTGAAAACTCACAGAATGGGAGAAGGTTATCTATAAATAATTTATCTAATATGGGAATGGCATTCAAAATATATACTTTTATAACTCAATAATTTAAAAAAATTTAAAAACGTATAAAGAGCCAATGTAGTAGCTCACAGCTGTAATCCTAGCGCTCTGGGAGGGGCTGAAGTGGGTGGATTGCTTAGGAGTTTGAGACCAACCTGAGCAAGAGTAGGACCCCGTCTTTGTTAAACATAGAAAAACTACCCAGGCGTTGTGGGGTGTGTGTCTCTAGTCCCAGCTACTCAGGAGGTTGAGGCAAAAAGAGAACATTTTAACCTAGGAGTTTGCGGTTGCAGTGAGCTATGACACCATAGCACTCTACCCAGGGTGAATGAGTGAGACTCAGTCTCAAAAACAAAAATAAAACTATGGCTGGGTGCCTGTGGCTCAAGCAGCTAAGGCACCAGCCATATACACCTGAGCAGGCGGGTTCGAATCCAGCCCCGGCCCACCAAAGAACAATGATGGCTGCAACCAAAAAACAGCTGGGTGTTGTGGTGGGTGCTATAGTCCCAGCTACTTGGTAGGCAGAGGCAGGAGAATTGCTTGAGCCCAGGAGTTGGGAGGTTGCTGTGAGCTGTGATGCTACAGCACTCTACCCAGGGTGACAGCTTGAGGCTCTGTCTCAAAAAAAAAAGAAAATAAATAAATAAATAAACAAAAACAAAAATGCTACTTGGGAAGCTAAGACAAGAAAATTGCTTAAGTCCAAGAGTTTGAGGTTGCTGTGAGCTATGACGCCACGGCACTCTGCCAAGGGCAACATAATAAGACTCTGACTTAAAAATAAATAAACATAAAAAAATAAAAGCAACAAAAACAAGGCTTGCATCTGTAGCTCAGTGGTTAGGGCACTGGCCACATACACCAAGGCTGGCAGGTTCAAACCAAGCCCGGGACTGCTAAACAACAACAACCACAACAACAAGAATAGCTGGGTTTTGTGGCAGGCACCTATAGTCCCAGCTACTTGGGAGGCTGAGGCAAGAGAATCGCTTGAGCCCAAGAGTTTGATGTTTCTGTGAGCTATGATGCCAGGTACTCTACCAAGGGCAACATAAGGAGAGAAGAGTCTTAAAAACAAACAAACAAACATGCAATTACCATATGACTCAGCAATCTCTTATATTCATAAACACTTGTAAAGGAATGTTCACAGCAGCATTAGCCACAATAGCCAAAAGGTGGAAACAACTTAACTGTCCATCCACCAAGAGATACACAAAATGCACTGTATCTGTACAATAAATATTCAGCCTTAAAAGGAAGCAAGCACTGACACCTGCTACAACTTGGATGAACCTTGAAACATTGCACTGTATGAAATAAGCCAGGCACAAAAAGCCACACAGTATATGATCCCATTTACATGAAAAGCCCAGAACAGGGAAATCCATTGAGATAGGAAGTAGATTAGTGATATGGAGTGAATGCTAAATGTGGATAGTTTCTTTTGTTTTTGTTTTTTGAAATTCACCTAGGCCAGATAAGTAGTTTTTTGTTTTTTTTTTTTAAGAGACAGAGTCTCACTTTATTGCCCTCAAGAGAGTACCATGGCGTTACAGCTCACAACAATCTCTAATTCCTGGGCTTAGGTGCTTCTCTTGCCTCAGCCTCCCAAGTAGCTGGGACTACAGGCGCCCACCACAACACCTGGCTATTTTTTTTTTGTTGCAGTTTGGCCAAGGCTGAGTTTGAATCCGCCACCCTCAGTGTATGGCACTGGCGCTCTACTCACTGAGCTATAGGCGCCACCCCATAAATAGCATTTCTTTTGGGGGAAAAAGTGTTCCAAATTTAGACTGTGGTGATGGTTGTACAAGTCTGTGAATACACTAAAAGTCAGTAAATCAGGGCGGTGGTGGGTTCAAACCCAACCCTGGCCAAACTGCAACAAAAAAATAGCCAGGGTTTGTGGCAGGTGCCTATAGTCCCAGCTACTCAGGAGGGTGAGGCATGAGAACCGCCTAAGCTTAAAAGCTAGAGGTTGTTGTGAACTGTGACACCATAGCACCCTACCAAGGGCAATAAAGTGAGATTCTGTCTCTAAAAAAAAATAAGTAAATAAATAAAATAAAAAAATAAAAGTCAGTAAATCAAATATCCTTTTTTTTTTGAGATAGGTTCTTGCTCTGTCACTCAGGCTGAAGTGCAGTAGCATCATCACAGCTCACAGCAACCTCCAACTCCTGGGCTTAGGTGATTCTCTAGCCTCAGCCTCCTAAGTAGTTAGGACTACAGGTGGCCCCCACAACACCTGCCTAGGCCTTCCAAAGCTCTGAGATTAGAGGCATGAACCACCATACCTGGCCCCAACACAGTTTAAATGGGTAAACTCTATGGCAGCTATAGAATCTCTAGAATAAAGACACAAGATAAAAAGGAAAGGGCTATCTGTTGGGATGAGGAGGAAGTGGACAGAAGAGAGGTGGATATGAGGGGTACATGGAGGAAGTGGGTGGGGGGGAGTCATTTCAGGAGCAGCTAGATTAAAAGTGGCCTGAGCCAGCCTGGCATGTTCTGGGATGCTGGCAGTGAGTGAGTAGTCCAGACAAAGAGAGGGAAGTAGGTTTCAGGGTGGGGCCACTGGATTTGAACAGCAGCAGGGGAGGGTAGATCTGATGTCGGAGGGCTACTGTAGACCATAACTCAAGAGCGGCAAGGCTACAGGGTAGAGGAT
This sequence comes from Galago senegalensis, assembly GCA_963575145.1. Classification (NCBI taxonomy): domain Eukaryota; kingdom Metazoa; phylum Chordata; class Mammalia; order Primates; family Galagidae; genus Galago; species Galago senegalensis. The sequence goes on along the minus strand of CAUYTI010143794.1, from coordinate 23,028 downwards.
GAAAGGGAAGAGGTCAGGGTGGAGCACAGTACCTTTGCACTTGCTATTCCCTCTGTGAATCAGGCTACTTCTCAGATGGGTCCTCCTGGCACAGCCTCGCTTAAGCAGGCTCCAGTTGTCCTAGACCTACTACAACTAGAAATCTGGGCATGATGTGTCTTGTTGCCTTTGCCGGGCTATGAGCACCTGGGGACAGAGCCTGGTGGCATGTACTCACTTAACAATGAATGCAGGGACATAAACAAAGACACTACCAATGGGGTATCTTCCTCAACCCTCTGAAGCAAGGAAAGAATAGGGTGGATTTGTATGTGCTGTAACTAAAATCTGTGAAAAGTGGTGCCTTTAGGAGACCTAACACCAGGCAGTGGTCTTTCAGACAGTGCCCAGGAAAAGGGAGTCACTTCTGTGTCATGAATTAGAAGAAAAGCAGTGGAAAAGGCAAATTTATTACTTAAAAATTAAAATGAGAGGCAGGGGCCAGGCACAGTGGCTCATGCCTGTAAAAGCAGTACTTTGGGAGACTGAGATGGGAGGATCTCAGGAGTTTAAGACCAGGAACTTAAAGAGACCTTCTCTCTACATTAAAAAAAAATTTTTTTTAAATTAGCTGGGCATGGTGGTGCATACCTATAGTCCCAGCTACTCAGGGGCCTGAGACAGGAAAAATCACTTGAGCCCAGGAGTTCGAGGTTACAGTGAGCTACAAGTGCACCACTGCACTGCAACCTGGATGACAAGGTAAGACTCTATCTTCAAAAAAAAAAAAAAGCCAGGCTCATTGCCCATAGCTCAGTGAGTAGGGAGCCAGCCCCATGCACTGAAGCTGGTGGGTTTGAGCCAGGCCCGGGCCTGCTAAACAAAACAGTGACAACTGCAACCAAAAAATAGCTGGGCATTGTGGTGGGCACCTGTAGTCCTAGCTACTCAGGAGGCTGAGGCAAGAGAATCACTTAAGCCCAAGAAGTTTGAGGTTGCTGTGAGCTTTGATATCACTGCACTCTACCGAGGGCAATAAAGTGAGACTCTGTCTAAAAAATAAAAAAAAAAAGAAAAATGCCAGTAGAGGATCTAATACATACCCACATTAAGTGAAAACCTCAAATCAATTCAAGGTATGGAGGGAATAGGAGAGGGGAGGAAGGGGGATTACATTATACGAATGTATAATCAATTCAAGCAGGGAATGAGGGAATAGGAGAGGGGAGGAAGGGGGATTACATTATACGGCACAATCTTTTGGGGAGGGACACAACTATAAGTGGGACTTTACTTAACAAATTCCAGCTCTGTGCCTATGGCTCAAGTGGCTAAGGCGCCAGCCACATACACCTAAGTTGGCAGGTTTGAATCTAGCCCAGGCCCGCCAAAACAACAATGACAGCTGCAACTGAAAAAGAGCCAGGCGTTGTGGCGGGTGCCTCTGGTCCCAGCTACTTGGGAGGCTGAGGCAGGAGACTCACTTTAGCCCAGGAGTTGGAGGTTGCTGTGAGCTGTGATGTCACAGCACTCTACCCAGAGTGATAGCTTGAGGTTGTCTCAAAAAAAAAAAAAAAAACAAACAAAGGTCAACAGTGTGGGTGGCACCGGTAGCACAGTAGTTACAGTACCGACCACATGCACCAACGGTGGTGGGTTCGAACCCAGCCCGGGCCAGCTAAACATCAATGACAACTGCAACAAAAAAATTAGCTGGCATTGTGGCAGGCTCCTGTGGTCCCAGCTTGGTAGGCTCAGGCAGGAGAATCACTTAAGCCCAAAAATAGTTTGAGGTTGCTGTGAGTTGTGATGCCATAGCACTCTACCAAGGGCAACATAGTGAGACTCTGTCTCAAATAAAAAAAAATGCAAACAGTGACCTAATTCTTTGTACCCTCAATGAATCTGAAACAATAAAGAAAGAAAGAGTTAGAAAAACTAAAAAAAAAAACCAAAAAACAAAAACAGAGACAGAGATGCTACAAGGGGAAAGCCCAGAGGGCCCCTCAGGGCTTGAATCCTTTTGCTTGATCTAGTTGCAGGCCATATAGATACACACCTAAGACAGTGAGTTTGCCCAGGTGTTTAAGTTACACCTCAAAAAAAAAAAAAAAAATGAGGAGACTCAGAACACAAATTCCTTCAATGTGTCCTAGGACAGGAGTTAAGTGCTCAGGATCCAAATCTAGCCTGCAGCCTATTTTTTGCCTGTCCCTCAGGCTAAGAACACATTTACATAAATGGGCACCGGTTATCTTCAGATCTGCTCAGCACCTGGCCCTTTACAGAAATAAAGTCTGCTAATCTCAGTTCCAAGAAAACAAGAGGCTGGAAAGGACTTGAGTTTTCAGGTGACAGTGATTTTTTTACTTCCTGAATTGCATGTTTTTTTTTTTTTCTTGAGACACAGTCTCACTATGTCTCCCTCAGTAGAGTGCCATGGCATCACAGCTCACTACAACCTCAAATTCTTGGGCTTAAGCGATTCTCATGCCTCATCCTCCCAAGTAGCTGGGACTACAGGCGCCTGCGACAACACCTGGCTATTTTTTATTGCAGTTGTCATTGTTTAGCTGGCCTTGGCTGGGTTCAAACCCACCAGCCTCTAAGTGGCTGACGCTGTAACCACTGTGCTATAGGCTCTAAACTTACATGATTTTTTAATTGTTTTCTTTCTTTCATTTTTTGAGACAAAACCCTGGGTAGAATGCTATGGCCTCGTAGCTCACAGCAACCTCTAACTTCTGGGCTCAAGCAATCCTCTTGCCTCAGACTCCCAAGTAGCTGGGACTACAGGTGGCCGCCACAATGCAGGAGTTGCTATTTTTTGTCACTCTTGCTCAGGCTGGTCTCCAACTCATGAACTCAGGCGATCCACCTAAGGAAGCCTTGGCTTCTCAGAGTGCTAGGATTACAGAAGTAAGCCACTGGGCCCGGTCTAGGTTATTATTATTTTTTAAATTAAAGCATAATTTTCATAACATACACAGGTTTTAAATGTAAAGTTTGATGAATTAAGGAAAATGTATTCACCCTTAAATTATGTTTTAAATTTTGAATTTTTCTGTTAACTCTCAATGCTAAGCAGGAGTGCCTTTTATATTTTTATGTGTTGACCTTAGTAACAAAATTTAAAGTGTTACTAAAACATCTGCAAACCTTAAGAATATGGAAGCCCTGGACACCTGAAAGTGGGGGCTACCAGCGAGGAACCAATGCAAAGAACATCTTATAAATTCCCTCAAGATTCCAGGTTTCGTCCCAGCCTTCCTCTGGGTGACTCCTAGGAGGGAGGGGTTGCAGTCTCTCTCGGGCCTCAGTTTCCCCACCTGTGAAACCCAAGGGTAGCCGAGGGCTAGATCACACGCTCCACTAGCCTCAGTTTAACTCAGTGTAAAATAGGAATAATTAACGGGACCTATCTCCTGGTCTGTTACGAAAGGAAGCAAAGAGCTTAGTAAGCGGTCGACAAACTGCCGTTATTCTTATTGTTGTTACTTAACAACAACGTATTGTTACTGGAGACTCCCGGGCTTAGCTTCTGTTACACAGAGGGAGAAACTGAGGCCCGCTTGGGTCTCCGGCGCCCCGCTCCCACCGCAGCGCACCGAAGTCCTAGACCTTGGAATCTCAGAGTAGAGCAACACTGACCAGACAATCCTCGACGGGGCAGGTTCCTCTTGTAGTCGATGGGGCCGTAGCCCCCGGGAGGAGGCATGTCCTGCTTCACCTTCGACGCCGCCATACTCGTAAGATGCCACACTTCCGGACGCGGAAGGAAGTGACGTAAAGCGACCGCCATGACGAGTGTGGCGGAATCACCCTCAAAGATCTCCATTTGCTGGGGAACTGGAGCGTTGGTGTGGTTACCCTATGGCTCGGGAAAGTTGGGGTGGCTTGGCCCAAGTCCAACTATGTGGCCAAGCTAGGGCCGAAGAGTCCTTATCTCCTACTCCCGCAGATAGGGTTATGATTCAGTCTCAAGGGAGCCTTGGTCCTTGCACTAAAAAAAGCCCTCGGTTTCACCTTCCCTCGGGGGTGATAAATAAGCTATTAAGAACTGGAGGCTCACAGAGAGAGCCAGATTCCCTAGTTATGTTCCTTTTTCGCCCCTCACCCTGGGGGGCTCTGCGGGAAGCCCAAAGCTCCACATAGTCACCGGCTAGGTACATGAAGTTGAGGGACAGCTGCTGCTCAAATTCGGACTCCCAAGGAAGTACCACAATCCCAGGAATGGATTGTGCTCTCCTGTGATGGTCGGAACCCCTTTGCTAGTTGCCTCTCATCAGAAACTGACCATTCAGGGCAATTATGAGTCACAAAGCACCAGAGGCTTGGCGGCCTCGTGGACCTCCCCGCCCCCAGACGCTGAGTGACGCCCACGGTCACTTCACAAGGCAGAAATTGTTACACAGGTAATAAAAGGCAACGCGGCGGCCAGGACCTGGGAGTGGGCACATGGGGGTGCGGGTGTGCAGGTGCCAAGCGCCATGGGTTAGGCCCGAGATCGGAGTCCGGCCGCCCCCCCGACAGCAGCCGCCTCCTGCTCCCCCCGCGCCCCAGGCGCCACCATGTCGGGCGACAAACTCCTGAGCGAACTTGGCTATAAGCTGGGCCGCACGATCGGAGAGGGCAGTTACTCCAAGGTGAAGGTGGCCACGTCCAAAAAGTACAAAGGTACGGTGGCCATCAAGGTAGTGGACCGGCGGCGTGCGCCGCCGGACTTTGTCAACAAGTTCCTGCCGCGTGAGCTGTCTATCCTGCGGGGCGTGCGGCACCCGCACATTGTGCACGTCTTCGAGTTCATCGAGGTGTGCAATGGGAAGCTGTACATCGTGATGGAAGCCGCCGCCACCGACCTGCTGCAGGCGGTGCAGCGAAATGGGCGCATTCCCGGGGCGCAGGCGCGCGATCTCTTCGCGCAGATAGCTGGCGCGGTGCGCTACCTGCACGATCATCATCTGGTGCACCGCGACCTTAAGTGCGAAAACGTTCTGCTGAGCCCTGACGAGCGCCGCGTCAAGCTCACTGACTTTGGCTTTGGCCGCCAAGCGCATGGCTACCCAGACTTGAGCACCACCTACTGTGGCTCAGCCGCCTACGCATCACCCGAGGTGCTCCTGGGCATCCCCTACGATCCCAAGAAGTATGACGTGTGGAGCTTGGGCGTCGTGCTCTACGTCATGGTCACCGGGTGCATGCCGTTCGACGACTCTGACATCGCCGGCCTGCCCCGGCGCCAGAAGCGTGGCGTCCTCTACCCCGACGGCTTAGAGCTCTCTGAGCGCTGCAAGGCCCTGATCGCCGAGCTGTTGCAGTTTAGCCCGTCGGCCAGGCCCTCTGCAGGCCAGGTAACACGCAACAGCTGGCTCCGAGGGGGAGACTCCGGCTAGAAGCCGAGGTTCCCGCCATTCCCACCGCCCGGAGCACTAAGCCAGTGCAGCGCACGCGCGAGAGGCGGCTTCCGAGAACCCTCGAAGCTGCCGCGCGGTGCGCGCACGCGTCCTCTCCCTTCCCTTCCCCACCAGGGTGGGGGCCACAGTTGCCCCTGTTCAGAATCTAGACCCTCCGCGATCCTGAGAGCTGGAGGGCGCACGCGCAACTTCGATTCCCCGCGAGAAAACCCCAGGAGGGGCAGCTCGGGAGGAGACGGAAGCATTGCGCCTGCGTGGAATGAGCGACGGCTAGGAGGCGGGAGTTGGCTGCCTGGGAATTCGGTTGGCTAGCGGATGTTCGCTGAAGGCTGCCCTATCCAGTCAGCCGCTGATGTCGGGTTCCCGGTTGGAACCTGCAATAAACTCGCTCTTCCTCGCACCTGGCTCTGGCGGTGGCTCCCTTTTATGGAGGAGCGGGGAAGGGATCGCTCCCCTAGGGGAAGGGGGGCACGGTGTCCCATTTTAGAGTCAGGCGTGTTGTTCTTGCCCCAGGACTCAAGAGGAAGTTGGGAGGATTCAAATCCAGATCTGTTGTATTTAATGATAGAACAGCGGGGGGGGGGACCTATCTGTGTTACCGTACACTGAGCATTTATAGATGGGGAAACTGAGGCCCATACGGATGTCACTTGCCCAAAGACAAAGCAATGATTTGAGCCCAGATCTAGCTGAAATGGGGTCGGGGTGGTGGAAGCCCTCCTTTCTGAGGGCCCCTCTGCTCTGGATAAGAGTATGGGGAGAGTCGGGATTGGGCATGAGTTAGCCCGTAGACTTGTCCATTCAATCCTGTGTTCATGTACTGTGTTGTTTTTTTTTTTTTTTTGGAGACAGTCTCACTGTTGCACAAGGTTGGGTGCTGTAGCAGCAAGGTTCACAGCAATCTCCATCTGTTGGACTTATGTGATTCTCTTGCCTTAGCCTCCAGGTAACTGAGACTACAGGTGCCTGCCACAATGCTGTGCTATTTTTGTTGTTGTTGTTATCATTTAGCAGGCCTGGGCCGAGTTTGAACCCACCAGCCCTGGTGTATGTGGCTGGCTCCTAACCACTGAGCTGTGGGCACCAAGCTGAGTCATTGATTTCTTGAACACCTGCTGTGTACCAGGCCCTGGAACTCAGTGAAAATACTTGGGCCCATCCCTACCCTCAAAGAGGAGAAAAGTGAAAAGTTAAGAATGATGTGTAAAGAAAATAATTGTAAGTTGTGCTAAATGCCAGGTGGGGGTGGGGAGGGTTCGAGGAGGGAGTTCAAAGGTGAGACATTGAGCTGATCCTTGAAGGAGTCAGCCATTGGAAACTGCAGAGAAAAAGCGTTCATAAGAAAGAACAGTGCTGGTGTGTTTGTAAGGCCAGGAAGCTCCTATGTCTCAGATAGAAAGGGAGGAAGAGAAAGCAGAGGGGTAAAGGTGTATGGTGAGGGGGACGAGAGAAAACCTAACCCTTCTGGCTTACAAGAGAAAGACACCTCTTTGTGCCTCTGACTCCCTAACTGGAAAATGGGGTCCAAGACGCCATGCTCAGGGCTATTGGGAGAGAGCATGGCTCACTGGAGGACTGAGCCCAGATCCTTCCCAAGGCTCCTACTGCTTTTAGAATAAAACCCTCCCCTTTCCTCCCCTCCAACCATGTCCAACTGTACTGCCATGCTTGGTTCCAGGGTCCTCCACACTGACACTTTTCTCCTCTTCATTCTAGACTTAGCTTAAAAACGTAACTTCGTCCCCAATAACCTGTTCTTTTCCTCCTTGCCCTCCTCAAAAAGTGCCATGATGTGTTTGTTTCTGTCTGGAAAGCTACTTCCACATCTTCAGGGCTCTGGGACTTCAGGGCTTTTAACCACTGACGAAATCTCAATTCAGTGGGGACAGATCTGAGGGACAAAGATAGTCATCCCATTTCCAACTGGAAAAGCTACCTGAGCCCATGACCCAGGACTGGCACCCAGATTCCCTCCATCCCCCACCCCAGGCCAAGGAAGCACATAGGCTTGCCTGAAGGCCAAGAGCCAAGCCCAGGGATGCCAATCTGGGTATGTTAAGGGTGAAGCAGGATAGGCTCAGGTTCAATTTCTGCAGTGTCCTCTACCAGCTCTGTGCCTTAGGTAGGTGAAACTAAGCACAACTTAGCTGTGGGGAGGGCCATCAGCCCCCAGGCTAGAGGCAAGGATGCCCAAAACACAATGAACAGAAAGCACCTGGGAAAACAGGGTCACATATTATTATGCACGCTGAAATTCACCAAAGTGATCCCAGGTCTCATCTTATGAATTAAATTTAAAACTGTCAGTATCATCACTTCTTTGGGTAAGATAAATGCAAAATTGTTAATATCTGAAAACAAATATTGACCATTTCACAAAGGAAATCCTTCACTTTGGAGGCAGTATGGTGAATCCATCTGTTTAGAACTCATATTAATACCACATCTTGCAGCAAATAACCATTGAGGTGCCAGGCCTGAAAACTGCTCCAGGAAAACACACCACACCAGTCTGGTATATTAAGAGATGGGCAACCCCTTCAACAAAGCCCTGGTTCCAATGGCAGCCCAGAGCAGAGAGACTCCAGCCCAGGGAGTGGGGGAGTCCCAAATCAAGCCCCAGAAGCAGGTGCACCCCATCCTTTGCTTCCCTGTTAACAAAGAGTCAGCCTCCACTTTTTCTCCAAGCTGCCCCTGAAGCTAGTACAAAATGAAACAGGAAAACCAGGGCTCAGGGGACAAAAGAAAAATCCAGTCCATGTATCAGCCATTTCTTTATTATCCTTCAGTCTAAAACTTCCTTATGATACAATGTGTAGCCACTGATTCCAGCCTCTCTGTTTATTGGAACTTCTGTTCTTGAGACAATTTTCTTTTTTTACATGTTTTATTATCAAAGATTTAGAGTCACAATAAATACAAGTGAGAACCTCCCCCGCCTCCAACCCCCTCTCTTCCCAAATACCCTGCACTAGTGTAACCATCTATTACACTTTCTTTGTTAAGGATTATAAAATTGTTAGCTGTTCCTTTAGAAAAAGCTCAATCTAAGTTATCTAGGTTAACTTCATATGCAGCATTAACTCGGCATCAAAGAAAAACCCTATGCAGGAGCAGCAAGGACCATCCTTTGCATTATGGGTACCCCTGTGATGAGAATACATAGAAAATTCTCCCATGTCCTTCTGTCCTAAGAGAGTGGAATGTAGGACTTGGGAGCAACAGGGTACAGTAGGGCTGGACTAGATTACCTCACTCCCTCTGCCCTGGTACAATTTTTTGCTTCACTAAAGTCCTTTAAGCACAGATAGGACCAGAAGATGCTCTGGGTGCTGCCTGTCCAACCCCAAGAGAAGGGCCATTCTGTACCTGGTCAGAGGTGTGGTTTCTGATGTCATTGTAGAGTCCCTAGGATGAGATTAGGGTGGTTTGAACAACAAGTGGCTCCAAATGGACACTCAAGCCATTTCAATCCTGTCCCCCACCCCTCAAATGGGATGAGTGAGCCTCTGAGATTTTCTCACCCCAGTCCAGAGTGGCCAACACTAAGAAGTTTCCATTTGCTGTTGGGGGCTCCCAAGCACAGGTAACAGGTGAGTTATAATCATCACTAGAACTGGGGGCTCTCACATTCTTAGAACTGGCAGGAGCCAGATCTTGGCAGGGCTGGGGGGGGGGGGCAATGGAACCCCAGCATACTGGCACCTGGCCAAGAAGTGTCTGGGTTTTGAGGGTGTGCTTTGCTGATGGTAGAACCCCCTTAACATCAATAAATACCCTTGGCTTGTCCAAAACCCCACACCCATAGAGGTACTTAATAATGCCTTCACCTATAACAACAAAATTCATCATAGAACCACCCACTTGGGGCTTATTATAGAAGTTACACTGGAAAGGGGGAACTAAAGCAAAAAATGGGGTAGATTTGAGATAGTAGAAATGAGGGAAAGATTAAGGCATCTCACATTCTTGCCCCACTAAAAAAAAGTTATGTAAATTTCACAGTAGTCTGTGATGGGAATTAACATCCCTGGGAACATGGGGCTGGAAGCTACCGAGCCAGCCAGGGCCCCAGCCAGCCATCCCTGTCCCTTCAAGGGGGAACCATCTATACCAGTGGTTCTCAGCCTTCCTAATGCCTCCTAATGCCACAACCTTTACAGTTTATGTTGTGGTGCCCCAACCACAAAATTATTTTCGTTGCTACTTCATTAACTATAATTTTGACACTGTTACAAATCATAATGTAAATATCTGATATGCAGGATGTATTTTCATTGTTACAAAGGGGTCGTGACCCACAGGTTGAGAAGCACTGAACTCACACACTGGCAACCGAAAGCTCCAGAGGAACAGCTCAGCCAGGTTGGGAGAACCTGGGAAGCTGGAACTTAGGGGCCTGCTCAGTGACCTTTTGTAACAGACCCAGTCCTCTCAAGCTGCGACAAGCAGAGGAGACTTTGTCCTGGATGCCTGATCTGGAGTCATTGCATAGAACTGAGGTTTGCACACCAGGGAGGGCTTTTAAAGGGACAAAAGCAGCCCAGACACTCCTTCTGGAAGGAGTTGGAAGATTTGGCCTGTGTCATCGAACAGAGAGGGCTAAGAGCTCAGGGTCGTATAAGACAAGTATTTATTTGCCAGGCACACAGAAAAATGCGAGGAATAGAAATGCTTGCATACTCTTGATTTTTTTTTTTTTTGGTGTAAAAACACACCCTCCCCTCCCTCCAAAACATTAATTTCCCTCCTTACCCCAAATCCCTGGATCTTGGAATGAAAACCACCCTTCTCCACCCTCCCCTCACCTCTTTCAGCTCACCTAAGTTATGCACTCAGAACAAAAATCAGTGAGAAATTCAGGGGGTTGCACAACAAAAAAGAACATTTTCCAAAACTAGGCTTTCTACTGCATGTCAAAAATGCTTTCTAAAGACTGATGATATTCACACAAGAGGAGCAAGGGGTTAAATGAGCCTTTATTAGAATGTTGTAGCAGTTGTATTGGAAGGCATCAGCCTTACAAAAGAAGAATTTTAAATTAAAGTCCCTAACTGCATCAATAGAAAAACTAGGGCTGGAGCTGAACAGGGTACCAAACTCCATACTTGTGGAGACACATGGGCATGTGCAGATATGAGACACCCTTGTGGTGGCATGAAGCCTGCAGACAGACGACAGCTTCTGCCTTTCCTCACTGAACCAATTTTTAAAGAGTGGGAAGGGAAAGAAACAAAAATAAAACTAAAAGCAGACCTGATCTTTTAAAAAACATTTCGGTAGACTCTAAAGGGAGTACAAAAAAAAAAATTTTTTTTTAACACAAACCCTGACAACAACCCCCAGCTTTAAGGAGAGATTCTAAACTAGACCCAAACGGAAATCCTAGCATCTGGGGGCAGCAGCTCACCACACACCTGGACTGTGCCTCCTGGACACACTTGTGCATGCTCACCTGAGAGGAGCATGGCCAGAGTAGCTTAAAATCGTGTCCATCAAGATGAATAGAAAAAGAAAAAAACTTTAATAAAATAAGCCACAACAAAAAAGAAACCCCATAACAGCCCATCCTTCCAACTCCTTGCTCAGATTTCTGGGCAGTGCCGCCAACTCCATTCTCTTTTCCCTCCTTTGTGGGCAGCTTGCTGCTTCCGGAATCCCTGGTTCTGTGGCTGGATCTGGTTTTCAGTTTGTTCTTCTGCTAAGTGAGGGAGGTCCGGGGATTCACCTGAACGAGCAGCAATGGAGGTTTTCAGCTAGAGCCAGGGCTCTGTTGGCCATCCCTGCTTCCATAAGTCACTGGGACACACTGGCAGCCCCTGCTGCCATCAGGGACCCACCCTCTAGACCATGGGGCTAGTGGGACAACTCTGTGCATGACAGGGACCTTGGTGTCTGCACAGTTTACTTTTAACTCCATCATTATGACGTGATTAAAAAAAAAATCTTTCGACCTATAAATTGTCATGGAGAAAGGCAGTCAGAGATTGGGAGGCTAAGACAGGAAAAAGCAAAAACAAAAAATGCCCCACTTGGTTCAGAAGCCCTGGGCGCCAGCCTCGCCCAAGCTAATCACAGTGTCCAGGGTGAGCTGCCCGTGCACCTGCCAGGGGCCGAACAAGGGGGCAGGACCAGCCCCCAATGTCCATGTTTTCTGCTGGTGTCGGGCAAACTAAAGGCAAAGAGAGAAAGGAAGATAGCCCATGGGAAAGGTCCCTCAGTCATGACCTTTGTCCACCTGTGAGGCAGCTCCAGCTCCACCCCATCCCCCAGCCATGCTGAGACTTTGCAGCCAAGAATCTGGGCCTGGCATCTGCAGTGTTCTCTGGTGCCAGCATGGTGTTTTTCCAAACAAGCAGAGGGTGGAGCAGCATGTACTTCTAGATTGGTGTGTACTTCTAGACCAGGGCCACGTGAGAAGGAGGAAGGAGCCTGTCCTCTGCTGGGCCTGACTCGCACTATTTCCACGTGGCTGACTGAGGGATGGAGCGAGGTGGGATCATGTCGAGGAGGTACTCTCGCTGGCGGTCCACAGCCGAAGAGGTCTTGTGCACTGCCAAGCTTGGGCTGACAAATGCTAGGGTCCCACCTGCAACAGAAGAGAGTGACAGGCCACAACGGGCCTGCCAGTCAGAGGAGGCCACTGGGAAGCTCCCAGTCACACCAGGCAAACAGGCATACACCTAGTACCCATGAACAGAATCACAGACCCTATACTATCATCAATGACTTGAATATGAGGCCACAGAGCCAATGAAAATTTAAAAATTAATTCCTCAACCACTTTGACACCATTCCTAAGTTGTGCCAAGGAAGAGCTCAAATTCCAAGTGTGTGGTAAAAGAGATTCAGTCAGCCACCCATGTGCTTCAGAAATGAAGGTGCTGGCCACAGTGTTGTTTAGAACAGTGGAAAACCAGGCTACGTGTAGTAGCAGATGCCTGTAATCCTAGCACTTTGGGAGGCTGAGGGCAGTGGATGGCTTGATACCAGGAGTTAGAGATCAGCCTGGGCAACACAGTGGGACCCCATCTCCACAAAAAAAATTTAAAAATTAGTTGTGCACATGACCACAGTCTTGGCTACTCGGCAGGCTGAGCCAGGAGGACCCCTTGAGCCCAGGACTTTGAGGCTAAAGTGAGCCATGATCAAGTCACTGCACTCTAGCCTGGGTGACAGAGCAGAAATGTCTCTTCAGGGCAAAGAAGTAGGATGGAATACTATGCTGCCTCATAATGGCGCCTCTTCTTCCTGTGGAGAAGCAGGCTGCAGGGAACTTGAAGGGGACATTTTGTATCCTCTACAAGAGAGTACCCATCTCCTATAATCAGCCCATCCTGCCCACCTCTTTCTCATTTTTGGTGCATACAAGAAATATTTATTTTGTCCTAATGTTAGCATTTAAATGAGAGGAAAAAAAAAAAAACAGGACAAGCAACCTTCGGGATGATACCAGTGACGGTGGAGCCTTAGCTGATTAAGAAGAGCCTCTTCAGGGCATTCATTTCCCCCGGTTGCTCCTCAAATGCTATCTCCTCTAGGAAGCTACATCCCTGCCTCAATTTCAGCCTAGACCTGGCCCCAGGGTCCCCACCATCCTTGTTCTTATTTTGCCCCGCACTTAGCTGAAGGCATAGAGTGAGTTCCATCTGCCCCATGTTTTGGATCAAAGGCCAAGAGCTTGGGTATAGAGCAGCAGTTCTCAACCTGTGGGTAGCGACCCATAGGAACTGTATTAAAGGGTGATGACATTAGGAAAGTTGAGACCACTAGCATAGAGGGTGGCACTGCAGATGGTTAGTAACTGCTCAGGGCTGTCCCTTAGCAGGGTGTCCTTGTCTGGAACAGGAGAGAAGAGAGAAAGCCAAAGAGTCTGCAGTGGCTGCTCTTAGGAAGGGATTCTAGGGGACAGGTCTTAAATGCCCCTTATGTTTATTCTGTGCATGCACTTCTTTGTTTAAAACAGTGGTACTCAACCTTCTGAATACTACAACCCTTTAATACAGTTCCTCATGTTGTGGTGAACCCCAACCATAAAATTAATTTCATTGCTACTTTGTAACCGTAATTTTGCTAGTTATGAATTGTAATATAAATATCTAACATGCAGGATATATTTTCATTGTTACAAATTGAACATAATTAAAGCATCGTGATTAATCAGAAAAACACTACATAATTATATATTGTGAAATATTTATTTCTTTTTTTTCTTTCTTTTTTTTTAAGAGACAGAGTCTCACTTTATTGCCCTCAGTAGAGTGCCATGGAGTCACAGCTCACAGCAACCTCCAACTCCTGGGCTTAGGCAATTCTCTTGCCTCAGCCTCCCAATTAGCTGGGACTACAGGTGCCTGCCACAACGCCTGGCTATTTGGTTTTTTGTTGTAGTCTGGCCGGGGCTGGGTTCAAACCCACCACCTTTGGTATCTGGGGCCAGCACCCTGCCCACTGAGCCACAGGCACCACCTGAAATTTATTTCTAATTAAGAATAAATAAAATTTTGTCTTGAAGCATGGTGTAGCCATGGGTAACAATCTTAATATAGCAACAGTAAACTACATTGCTACATTTTGTGACAGTATGCATAAAAAGTCAATGTCAGTGTGAAGGTTGAGATCAAAAAGCCAACATCAGTGCGAAGGTTGAGATTGCATCTTTCTCACCAGATCAGAAATTCTTGGGGCAGTCTTTGCAAGGGCACAACGAAGATCATCTTCCACAACAAGTCTACTTCTGTATTTAGATTTGATAACCAACAAGCTGGAAAACCCTGTTTCACAAAGATATGTTGTTGGAAATGGAAGAAGAAGGCGCAATACAGTCTCAGACAGAACAGGATATGACTGCAAACACTTGATCCAGAATTTTGTAACTGGCATTGTAGAGAAATCAGATCTCGCTGAATCGCTGTTAATAAGCTCAATGAACTCCTCTTTGGCTGTCTCAGGAACATCTTCAACTTTGACTGTGAATGGGCTTCTGGCAAGTGCAAATGGAGCGTCAGGTAGATTTGGAAAGTACGATGAAATTTCGTCTGCAAGCATGCGCAAGTGTTCTTTCACAGAAATTATCATCTTAATCCTTTTGTCTGGTTCAATGTCATGTTCCTCAAAGAAAGCAGATAAGGTAGGCAACATGTAAGTTTTATTTTCATCCAATTTTTTCTGCCAAAGCTGAAGTTTCATTTGGAATGATCGGATCTTTTCAGACAAATTGAGGCATGTTGCATTTGGTCCTTGCAGCGATAAATTTAATTCACTCAAGATGGCAAAGATGTCAACCAAGTAAGCTATTTTCTGCAGGTCATTTTTATTGCTGAAAAGTGCTTCAAACTGTGGACTTGCTTTCTGATTAAAAAACGTTTTGAGTTCATCACGAAGCTCAAAAACGCGTTTTAAAACTTTTCCTCTTGACAACCATCTCACTTCAGTGTGAAAGAGCAGAGCATTGTTCAGTGCATCCAACTCATTGCACAGTTGCGAAAACAGTCGACTGTTTAAAGTGCTTGCTTTTACAAAATTGACAGAACTTATGACGTTTTTCATTACTTCTTGTAACTCTTGTGGCAGCGTCTTCATTGCTAATATTTGCTGATGAATCATACAGTGAGTTCCAATGGCTTTTGGTGACTCATTCAGTACCAAATGTTGAAATCCAGATCGACATCCTAGCATAGCTGAAGCACCATCTGTGCAAACACCACAAACCTTTTCCCAAGAGATCTTATGCTCTTTCAGAAATGAACCAACTGTGTCAAATACATCACGTGCAGTACTTGTTGTTTCAAGAGGTTTGCAAAAAAGAAACTCATCTTTAAAGTCGCCATCATTAACATACCTCACATAAACCAGTAACTGTGAACAGTTTGCAATGTCTGTAGATTCATCAAGCTGGATACTAAATATTGGAAGTGGAGCAGATTTAATTTCCTGGATTACCTGATCAAGAATATCAGCAGACATGTCATCTATTCTTCTGCGGACGGTGTCATTAGATAAAGAAATTGCACTCAATTTTGTAATAAATTCGTCTCCGATCATAACTCGAACAATGTCTTTGGCTGTTGGTAACAGTAAATCCTCAGCAATAGTGTGAGGTTTCATAGCTCTGGCAATTCTGAGGGCCACCAAATATGAAGCTTCAACGGCTGCTATGTTTTGTTTGTGGTACTTGCCACCAGTATCAAGTCTGACTTTCTTGAGTCCATCAGATTTGCTTCTAAAATAGTTGGTATCCTTGCCGGCAAAGCTCGGATGCTTGCTATCAAAATGGCGTTTTAGTTTGTTTAACTTCATAGATTCGGCTGATAGAACTTCACAACAAATAACACACTGAGGTTTCTCAATTCCTGCTGTAATTACTGAGGTAAAACCATACTGTAAAAAATCCTCACTATATTTTCTTTTCTTAACGTTCTTCTCTACACGATCCATTGTCATGAGATGGTTTGCTAATGAAAATAATATATAACAATAGCTTTAATAATACAAAAGATGATACATGGCATAGTTCAGTCAGTACAGTTCATTAAAGTTTCCTATGATTTACCATTCTCTGTTGTTTTTTTACATACCTGTTACTATCACAAGGGGGCAGTATTCACATCAAACACAGCTGAATATAAAAAGACAGGTAGGCATCCAGATTAAGTTCCCATGGTACAGACATTTTCTTTTTTTGCAGTAGATGATTTTACAGTACATTATTTTACATTTACCCAGTAATTATAATTCATGAAGTGTCATTTTACCTCCAATACTACTGCTTTCAAACAGTAGTAGCTGCTCTATACGCATGTGTGACTGGTCTATATAAGTACATTATGGCGCCAACCCAGTCACATACACCTATATTTGTACAGGGTGTACATGATGGGGTTGGTGGATGATGTCATCACGCCAGGTACTAGTATGTGGGAGTATCTGCATGTGAGTGGACCTGCCTGGAGACGGATAGAGGAGCGGTGTCTCAGTTCCTAAGACCATTGGAAATATGACCCCTGTGAAAGGGTCATTCAACACCCAAAGGGGTCACGACCCATAAGTTGAGAACCGCTGGTTTAAAATGAGGGGAGCCCGATGGAGGCCACCTACCTGTGCTGAGGGGTGTCTTCTTCCAGTTGGAGGTAGCGCTGCCCTTGCCAGCGCTCATAGCTCGCTCGGAATGTCTGCCTGTCCTGCTGACCAGGGCTGTGGCTGAGGCTGCATTCTGCAGTTTGGGTGACTGGCTAAATGTGTGTAGGACACCACGGGGCGTTATGGCAGAGCCCCGGGACAGCTGGCTGGAGGCCTGCAGTGAAGAGAGGGGGTGACGGCTCACGCAGGGAAGAGGCAACAATGGGGGAGACACTCCACACAGCCTCTCCTTGCTCTGGCTGACCTCTTCCCACCCACACAGGGTCCCTAAAGTCCAAAATCAGGAGACCAGGTAAGTTACACGGAAGGGGACAGGAGGAGATGGGGGGAGAGAAAGAAAAGAGAGAGACAGACACAGCGTGACAGTTGGCAACTGGTGTGGTCATGGGCTGCGGTGGAGGCGTGAGGCTCCCGGTGCCCAGTGCGGTTCTGACCTGTAGCACGGCCCCGTTACTCCAGTCGCGGGCCTCTCCTGAGCGGAACGCCAACTTACGCCGAGGTTTTATGACCTACACAGATGGGGTTGAAATCCAGGTCAGCACCATCCACTGGCCAGGTGGACCAGGATGACTGGAGGTGAGCCCCAAAGGACAGGCCTGTTCCCTGAGGGCTTCAGAAGCCAGATGGGGATCTTGAGAAAATGTGTTTAGTGAATTGCAAACAACTTCCAAGGGACAAAAATGCCAAAGGGAGCTTCAGGTCTACAGAGAATGAGAAGGAGCTTAAAAACAAATACAAAAAAACTATCAAAAAACTTGATTTTAAACTTGCTCCTCTCTTTAATTTAGCTAGACCATTTCTTCCAAACACCCCTTTGGTTATAGCAATGTGGCTTTTGGAAAAGTCCTTTCAGACAAGCAGTACTTATCAGCCAGCACACTGTGAGTGAAAGCTACAAAAGCTAAAGAAACTGCAAATTAGTGTTTTCGCTGTTCAAATGCCACCATTAAGTGCAATTTAGATGCGCAGTTAATAATCAGGCAGATGAATACCCCTGGGATGGGGAGGGGCCAGAACATCCTGCCTTCTAGGGACAGTGTGCTGCCAAAGAGATAGGCCCCCACTCACCTGCTTCAGTGCGGGATGTGGGGCAGCAGCAGGCTCAGCTTTGGCCTGTGAGGGGGCTGCGCCCTGCTGCAGGAGCCGCTGCTCAATTTCCTGCTCCTGCTGCAGTGCCTTCACAAAGGCAGCCTTCAGTCGGCTGGTGTGCTCCACCTTGAGTGCCTTCTTCTGGTTGGTCGTCATACAGTTTTCACACATGATAGCGCCACTCTTCTCCTCCCGCCAGCGGCACGTGAAGTCAGTCTTGCACTGGGCACACATGTAGGGCTCCCTGGACAGCATGACAGTGGCCGACATCCTGCCTGCTGCAAGACAGCACACAGGTGGCTCACATCCAAGGGACAGGGTGCCATAATCAGGGCCTCCAACTCCCCCTGCTCAGTCCATATGTGAGGCACAGAGCAGTGCCCTGAGCCAGACAGGCACCAGGCCTCCATCCACAATTGTGTTCCAACTGTGTGTGGGACACAGTGCTGGCCAAGGCTGAACCACTCTGGAAAATGCTGTGGGTTGGGCATCACTGGCATCAACCTTTTGGTAGTTATTGATGCCAGTTTGGCTTCTTGCTTCCTGTCACACCAGCAATGCAATAACAGACTACACAGGAGGTAGGGACCACATCAGACCCCATCTCCCTGAGAGGGGCTGCCTTGCTAACTGGATGAGTTAACACAGACAACCCAGTGACCACCTTGAAGTGTTTAATTCACACTTCTGATGGAGAAGAGTGCACCCCTACCCCATGTCCTCAAAATGAAACTGAGGCTGAGAGACCAAGTGGCCAATCATGTGACCAGGCAGTGGCAGAGCACGACTTATACCCTAGCAGAGGCCCCAGGTCCCAGGCTGTCCCCACTGCCCAAGGTGAGCAGTATGCCTTGGTCCCATCGTCTGGGGGACAGAACTTGGTGTCTCCTCACCAGCCATGAAGCACATCTTCAAGTATGTATGTGTGTTTGTGTGTGTGTGTATCCACAAGCCTGTGTGCATTTTCTATCTTTTACTTAGGAACTATAACTGCTCTTGGTCATTACAGACTGTGGCACAGGATTGGAGGACTGTAGGGATGGAAGTTAAGACTCTCCACCTTCCCTCTCCCACCTGGCCTGGCCAGCTGAAGGTTCCCTCATCCCACAGGAAGACAGGATGTTACCTATCTAAGCCACTTGTGGCCAGGGTCCATCTCAGGTCCCTAGCTCCAGGCCCTTGTTTATAGCTCACATGTCCTGGTGATAATAGTGTGTTTCCTTATACACATTCAACCACAAAGAAGAACATGGTACCTGCTTCTCAGGCATCCTTGGCCAATGTCACCAGCTTTAGAGCCCAGACACAGCACAAGCTGAGCTAAGCTGTCCAGCCTAGGAACTCTGGAAGGTGTCAAGAGACATAGTCCAGAGGGCTCAGAGCCTCCTCCCACAATTTGGTCCTATTTGGGTCTCCCACCCATACTTCCTATAGTAGCCTCTCGGCAGCTCTTCTGCAATATCACCTTGTCACAAAGGAGATACCAAAGGGATCCAGACACAAACCAAGTTGTGACTGAGACCTCATCTCCCCCATCGCACACCCCTCAGTCCCTCTTGCAGCCTGAAAGGTAGAGGCCATGGTTACCTGTCTTGCAGAGGATGACACCACGTTTCTCAGGGGCTGGTGCACAGTTAGTCCTCAGTATCACCCTGGTCCAGGAGTCTTACCAAGGTAATTTGGTGGGGCAGGGGGTGGCTTTAAGAAAATTCAATGTAGCTACTGGGTGCTCACCACCTCACCACTCTGGAGCTTCCACTGAGTCTGGGAGGAGCTCTGCCTCTTGGCAGCCTCAGGTATAAATTACACAGGGGAGCCCACCTATGTACCACCTGAGTGAATAGGGAGTACCCCCTACCAATACCCTAACATTGGAGAGGCACGGGGGGTAGGCAGAGCTCTTCTCCCAGCCATGCTCCCATCCTCACCCCCTATCCTGGATGGTAGGTGGGTAGCAGGTACTTTCTTTCTTTTCCTCTGCACATCCCACCACCACTGCTCTGTGATCTGTGCTAGGAGGAGTCTGAAGCTTCCTGGGCCCCTCCCTTGGCCTGGGCCAGTCCTGATTCTGCCTCTCCTCAGCTCTGTGTATCTGATGCAATCACCAGGGAAATGGTTTGGGTTCGCTGCCCGCACATCACCACCAACTCAATCTTAGGACAGAAAGGTCCTCAGTCTGTGTTTAGGGAGCAGTGGCTTCCTGGGGGTCAACTCAGCTGCCCACGTGACTGTCTACAATGTTGTTTTTAATCATTACCCTGCAGATGTCCCTTTATTCCTAAAATGTCCTAGGACACAGGCTACTTTTCATAATGCTGCCTTCAAAGAGGGCGATGAAGTGAGCCTACCCTAGGCAGAGGAGTCATGCTCTCTCTTGGGAGGTTTAGAGCATTTGAGACCCGGGAAAGTTCCAGCCATGTGTGACCATACTATTATGCCCACCCAAGCGCCTTTCCTGGAGGCCAAGCCTGACCTAGCCTCCCACAGATGTCCACCTTCACTGAACAACATCACAGGGCTACTGTGGCCCAACCCCTGGACCAGGAACCTCTTCTGGCCTGGCTCCCAGAGGCCCCAGCAGGAGGAAGACTGTGTAAATGTCACAGCAGAACTAATGACCAGATGCTGTGTACAGTACCCACCCAGCAAAGTTCTAGGTACAGAGTAGACACTAGATTGCTGAACAGTGAAAAGAACCCATGGACTGAAGCTTTGGTGGCAAGAGTTGAGAATGGCCCAGCCTGGCCTGCTCACCTTGAGTCTCCAGTAGGTTCTGTACTACCTCCTCCAGGCCGACCAGGTAGATGAACTCATTGTTGGCAGCACTAGGCAGGAAATTCATCTCCGGGGCAGGAGGCTTGGGCGGGGGAATTTCAAGCAGCGTCTTTTCCAATTGTTTGCGCAGTGCAAGCTTGGCAGCTGCCTGTCGGCTAGCTGGAGACTCAGCAGAGGTGACCGTGGAGGCCACGCTGGTAGGGGTGGAGTTAGCCTGAGCAGAGGTGGCTGTAGACCCCTTCAGCGATGTTGGGGTGGGCTTTAGGAAAACAAAACAAAGACAAGGTTAGAGTACTGGGTGTGCCCATCCCGAAAGCAGAATTCACCGGTGCACCCAGAGCCCATTGTCCCAGTTAGCTCCATTAACTAACAAGTCCTTACAGGGGTAAATCCAAATTGACCTAGAAATCAGGGGGCAGCAGAGAAGGTTGTGTGGCATGAATCATCCTAGAGGAGGAGACTGGCTGTCTGAACACTCACTGTGGTTTAGGAGATGCCAAAAAAACCACACACATTTACATTTACAGTGTGCTGTGCTCTGCCACATGAAGAGACCATGAAGCTATCACCATGTCCTGGTGATTGCCACCCTGGCTGGCAAGGCCCCTGTCCCTCTCACTGAGGCCCAGTCTGCCACCTCCTTGCAGGGTGTGATGGCTTGCTGTGGTGTGGCTGCCTGGTCCCTAGGAGTACCTCTGCATGTACTCACCTGAGATGCTAATGTTGGAATCAATCCCAAGTACTCAATGCAGGTAAGTAGCTCCTGGGACAACCCCTGACCCCCCTCCCAATCCTGCCTGATGGTGGCACTACATTCCCATCCTGTCTGGATCCCAAGGCCAGATCTTTAACTGTCCCCACCACCCCCAAAACTGTTAAGTGTGCTCCCCCAACCCCAGAGCTGACCATGGCAGTACCCTTAGTTTTTGGGGGTTGAAGACTCCTGTGGACTCCTGAAGAAAGCCATGCACAGAAAAGCATGTTATCTCAAAGCTTGCAAACATGTCTCAGGGAAATTTGGGATGTCTTTTCAGGACACCGACTCCCTCAGCAATGGAGACCTAACCTGGGCCTTCCCCATGTCTGACCAGCCAGTTTTACCTCCTCCAATCCCTAGCAGCCCCACTAGTAGTAGATTATCCTGGCACCATCACTGCCTGCTGCATGTCCACTCTCATGGCACAGTGAGAACTGCAGGGACTAGATAAAGTTTCACGGGTGGATGAAACTGCCTGCTAGGTCAGTCCAGGACACCCGTGCATATGGAGGCAGGGCTGGCTGTTGTTTCCACACTCAGACTCAACCTTAAAAGAGGGAGGGACGCCGCCCAGAGCCCTGCTGGCCTTGCTCTTTTCTGAGGAAGGCGGGCAAGAACAAACTGCACCAAAGGAGGAAGAAAGAGTGAACTCATCTGTCAGCAAAAGCCCCTACAGACCCAGTAATTTTATCTGTCAGCTGAGGCTCCTGCTTCCAGCCTGCCCGCCCCCTTGGTCCTGTTCTTCCCATCTGCTTCTGGGTGGGGTGAGAAGAAGGGGTGGGAATAGATCTTCCCCCATCTCAGAGGCTCTGTACAGAGGTGAATGGACATGTGGCTAAGAATAGACGTTTCTGGTGCCATGGGGACATTTGTAGACACACCCTCCTCTAGAGCCTATGCTGGGGGGAGGGCAGCTTAGGCTGTGGTGATCTTCCTCAGCACCATCTCCCAACCCATCATCTACCTTACCTGGGCCACCTCTATGCCCCACAAACCTGCCGTCTCCCATATGCTGCTGCCTCTGACATGGAGCCAGTGAGCAGACGCCACCTTTAGCTTAGGTCTGTACCCTTAGTAGCAGCTCCCCTGTGTAGATCTACCCCAGAAACTCATCCCAGCACCTTCAAACCCCTACTGCCCCAAGGAACTCACGTCCAAGCTCAGGAAGCAGACGGGTCATGCCACATCATCCTGGGAGTCAGAAACAGGGGCACACACCCCTCCCTGGCATGGCATGGCCCCTCACCTGTGGGATGTTGACGAGCAGACTGGTGTTGGGGACATTGGCAACACGGATGAGGCCCTGCTGGATGATTCTCTGTCCCTGAATTTGCACGCTGGGCACAGATGCCCGAGGGGCCAGGAGGAGGGGCGGTGGCCCAGTGCTGGAATGTTGTCTGATATTGTGGATTTGCTGCAGGAGTGAGGTGGGTAGAGGGTATAAGAAATCTGAGTGAGATCAACAGTGGAAGGAGGCCTCAAGATCCTAGAAAGGGTCCGTATCATAAGGCAGTTGGCTGCTGGGATTCCAAACGCATACTGCTCTGCTTACCTGAGCCCCTCTGACAAGCGGAGGCATGACAACCTGTGAGCTTGCTTGCGGCCCCAGCTTCGATGACGCCTGCTGCCCACCACGAACCAGGGGCGGAGGGATAACACTGCCAGGCATTCGAGTTGAAGAGGTCTGCCAATGACACCAATACCCAGATGTATATGACTTTTTTCTTACTTTTTTTTTTTTTTGAGACAGAGCCTCAAGCTGTCCCCCTGGGTCAAGTGCCGTGGCATTACAGCTCACAGCAACCTCCAACTCCTGGGCTCAAGTGAGTCTCTTGCCTCCGCCTCCCAAGTAGCTGGGACCACAGGCGCCCGCCA
>CAUYTI010143793.1:0-26043 GCA_963575145.1 Galago senegalensis | reverse complement strand
CTTTTTTTTTTTTTTTTTGAGACAGAGCCTCAAGCTGTCCCCCTGGATAGAGTGCTGTGGCATTACAGCTCACAGCAACCTCCTACTCCTGGGCTCAAGCGAGTCTCTTGCCTCCGCCTTCCCAAGTAGCTGGGACCACAGGCGCCTGTCACAACGCCTGGCTATTTTTTGGTTGCAGCTGTCATTGTTGTTTGGTGGGTCCAGGCTGGGGAATCGAACCCGCCACCTTAGGTGTACGTGGCTGGCGCCTTAGCCAGTTGAGCTATAGGCGCCGAGCCTCAACTAATTCTTAACATAAAATTTTCCAGAATGTATAGACAGTGTGATTTAGAGTTCTAAGTATTTGTGTGAGGCACTTTTGAGGTTCTGAATCCAGAGGAAGAATTTTTTTTCCCATCTCCATTTAATTCTGCTATGATTAAACACAGGTGATTTTTCTAGCATTTGTGGTTAGAAGAGTGGTTTTTCCAACTTATATTTATTCTGAGAGTAGATGGTTTTGAAGGGTCCCTATTTAATGAGGTTATCTCCTATTATTCACATTGGGCTTACTGTGGGCTTGTCTCTTGACCCCCAAAGCAATCTAAGCTCTGAAGATCAAAGCTTAGCACCCAGGCATTGTAGATGGCACCTATAGTCCCAGCTACTCAGGAGCCTGAGGCAGGAGGATCATTTGAGCCCAGGAGTTTGAGGTTGTTGTAAGATCAAACCTTAGTTCACCAGTCAGCAAATGTCCTCAAGGCAAAAGCCAGCTTTAGTGTTAATCCCACTTTTCTGGGCATTCCTTTTCACATTGTTTTTTGGTATAAGTATTCTACAAATTTTGCTAACTCATAGCTACATTAAAGAAAATATTTTAATAGCATTTTTAGTTATTTTCAGTGG
This sequence comes from Galago senegalensis, assembly GCA_963575145.1. Lineage (NCBI taxonomy): Eukaryota > Metazoa > Chordata > Mammalia > Primates > Galagidae > Galago > Galago senegalensis. The sequence continues at coordinate 25,158 of CAUYTI010143793.1, read as the reverse complement.
AAGAATTTGTTCAAGTACCTGTCTCTTGCCTGAAGTTGAAGTTTACATGCAGTATTTTTGTTTGTTTGTTTGTTTTTAGAGACAGTCTCACTTCGTCTCCCTTGGTAGAGTGCCATGGCATCACAGCTTGTAGCAACGTCCAGCTCTTGGGCTTAGGCGATTCTCCTGCCTCAGTCTCCTGAGTAGCTGGGACTACCGGTGCCCACCACAATGCCCAGCTATTTTTTGTTCCAGTTTGGCCAGGGCCGGGTGTGAACCCTTCACCCTCGGAATATGGAGCCAGCACCCTATTCACTGAGCCACAGGTGCCGCCCTTTTGTTTTTTTTTTAGGAGTCTCACTTTGTCACCCTTGGTAGAGTGCTGTAGCATCACAGCTTAGAGCAACCTCAAACTTTTGGGCTCAAGTGATTCTCTTGCCTTAGCCTCCCAAGTAGCTGGGACTACAGGCACTCGCCACAATGCCTGGCTATTTTTTGTTGCAGTTGTCATTGTTGTTTAGCTGGCCTAGGCTGGGTTAGAACCCACCAGCCTTGGTGTATGTGGCTGGCACCCTACCCACTGAGCTACAGACGCCACCCATACATGCAATATTTTTAAAAATCTATTTTTGAATATTGCACACAGTGGAAAGTGTATCTTTCACCTGTGTCACTTAGTTCTAGTTCATTTACCATAGGAAACCACTGTTAGAAATTTTTATAAATGACTTAAATACAGACAGTCCCTGACTTAACAATTTTTTTGACTTTATGTATATATATGTACACACACACACACACACACATATATATATATATATATATATATTTCTTAATTTAGAGCACTTCCAAAGTGAGTTGGAAGTGGGTCCCTCTCATGGTAGAGAGAAGGTGAGAGAGACCTAATTTTTTGACTTTATAATAGTACCTATACAACCATTCTGCTTTTTACTTTCAGTATAATATTAAGTAAATCACATGAGATATTCAATACTTTATTATAAAATAGGCTGTATTTTAGATGATTTTGCCAAGTTCTATACCAGGGGTCCTCAAACTTTTTAAAGTGAAAACTTTTCACTGTCCCTCAAACCATTGGAGGGCTGGACTACGGGCCCTGGGATGAGTTAGCTGCTAAGCAGGACAGGCAGCAGCAGCAAAGACAGCTGGCGGGCCGGATAAATGTCCTAGGTGGGCTGCATGTGGCCCGTGGGCCATAGTTTGAGCACAATTGTTCTGAGCACAATTTAATGTAGGCTAGGTTAAACTATGTTTTAGGTACATTTTTGATTTACAGTATTTTTTAACTTACTTAAAAAATAACCCAGCCATAAGTCAAGGAACATTCAGTGTCAATTTGCTATTTCAAACTGAAATAACCAAGTTAGATTATTAGTTATATTTGGAATTTTATTTTTCAAGATCATCAGTTTTCCATCTAGTTTTATGAGCTATAGTTTTTTTTTTATAAAAGTGATATTCTATACATGAAATGGCCAAGAACATTTTAGTGTGAATTACAATATGTGAACTTAACTCTAATATCTTTTACTTTATTTCTCATTATGAGAACTATTGATGAAAAGCATAAAGATGAAAATAAATAAATGATGACTCAGCACCCGTGGCTCAAGTGGCTAAGGCACCAGCCACATACACTTGAGCTGGTGGGTTCAAATCCAGCCTTGGCCCACCAAACAGTGATGGCTACAACCAAAAAAAAGCCAGGCATTGTGGCAGATGCCTGTAGTCCCAGCTACAGGAGGCTGAGGCAGGAGAATCGCTTAAGTCCAGGAATTGGAGGTTGCTGTGAGCTGTGATGTCACAGCACTCTACCCAGGGGGACAGCTTGAGGCTCTGTCTCAAAAAAAAAAAAAAAAAAAGAAAAGAAAATAACAAATGTTGATATTCATTTGTTTCTAAGAAAGAATATGTGGGTTCTTTTATTTCCAGTTTTTCTTTTTAAATTTTTTCTTCATAGATATTCATCTAAATTAATAACTAGAAAAACAATTTATGCTGCCCAACAATTTTACTTATTTATTCATCTCTTTCTTCATGTGACAAATATGTGCCAATTTGCACTGGGAATGTAACAGGGAACAGGCTAAGTCCCAGCCTTCATGAAGGGCACTAACTTGGGGGGAAGATAATAAAAACAAAGACATAATATATAATAGTGATGAGGGATTTTATAGAGAAAATGAAGGAAGGTAAAGGTCAGAGAAAACATCAACAATTGGCGAGGAGACTGCTTTTTTTAAGGATAAGAAGAGTCATGTCTCATCTGGAGTCTGGTTCTACTTCTCTCAGAGGAGAGAAGAGTGAAGCTGGCAGAGAAATGACAATGCATAGCTCTTGAGTGCCTGGTAGGTTTGAGAAACAGTGGCAGTGTGCTTATAAAGAAGTGAGTGATGGGGATAGTTCGGGGTAAGGTTTGGGGAGTGGAGAGAAGAACTGGATTATTTAGGACCTCATAGAGCATTGTGGGAACTTTGCTTTTGAGAAAGACATAATTTGACTTACATTTTTCTTCCCAATTTTTTATTATGAAAATTTCCAAATGTTTAAAAAAGTTGAAAGAATACTATAATGAGCGTCCATTGCCCACTCTAATTTTAACATCATTAACATTTTTGCTTTATTTGTTATATCTATCTATGTGCCTTTTTTTTTGAGACAGAGTCAGTCACACTATGTCACCCTCCGTGGAATGCAGTGGTGTCACAGCTCACAGCAACCTCCAACTCTTGAGCTTAGGTGATTCTCTTGCCTCAGCCTCCCAAGTAGCTGGGACTACAGGTGCCTGCCACAATGCCCAGCAATTTTTTGTTGCAGTTGCCATTGTGGTTTAGCTGGCCCAGGCTGGGTTTGAATCCGCCACCCTCAGTGTATGTGGCTGGCGCTGTAATCACTGTGCTACATGCGCTGAGCCTACCTGCCTATTTTTGCTAAACCATTTGCAAGTAAGTTACAGACATCACATACTTCATCTCTAAAAATAAGGATATTCTTTTTTTTTTAATGCTTTTGTTTTATAAGATCTTTTTCTTGCTGAAAGGAGACAAGATGTGGAGATTTATGTTATTTATTGATTAGATTTCTACCTAGCACATAAAAAGTTAAATATTAAAGGATTGTTTAAAACAGTGGTTCTCAACCTGTGGGTTGCGACCCCTTTGTAACAACGAAAATACATCCTGCATGTCAAATATTTACATTATGATTCATAATAGTAGCATAATTGCAGTTATGAAGTAGCAACGAAAATAATTTTATAGTTGGGGTTACCACAACATGAGGAACTGTATTAAAGGGTCACGGCATTAGGAAGGTTGAGAACCACTGGTTTAAAACATAAATGTAACTCAGGTTTGTTTTAGGGGAAAAAAAGAAAGAAAGAAAGAAAGAAAACCCGATTGTCAAAACTCTACAGTCAGCAGGGCACCAGCCACATACACTGAGGCTGGCGGGTTTGAACCCAGCCAAGGCCAACTAAAGCAACAATGACAACTGCAACACAAAAATAGCCAGGTGTTGTGGTGGGCACCTGTAGTCCCATCTACTTGGGAGGCTGAGGCAAGAGAATCACTTAAGCCCAAGAGTTTGAGGTTGTTGTTGCTGTGGCGTCACAGCACTCTATCCAGGGCAATAGCTTGAGACTCTTGTCTCAAAAAAAAAAAAAAAAAAAAAATCTGTCACATCAAACAAATAAAACTAACATAAAAATTAAGAGAGAAGCCAAAGTCCATTATCCTTTGCCTGAATTTCAAGGTTTCATGTCCCCATGAAGCCTTACCTTTTGCCCCATGTTACTCCCACATCTGTCTGCAGCTTATCACTCCATGTAAAGAAGTATACCTGAAAAAGCATGAATTTCAGGGCGGCACCTGTGGCTCAGTGAGTAGGGTGCTGGCTCCATATACTGAGGGTGATGGGTTCAAACCTGGCCCCAGCCAAATTGTAATAAAAAATAGCCAGGTTTTGTGGCGGGCACCTGTGGTCCCAGCTATTCAGGAGGCTGAGAGGCAAGAGAATCACCTAAGCCTAAGAGCTCGAGGTTGCCACAGCACTCTACCGAGGGTGACAAAATGAGACTTTGTCTCTAAAAAACAAAAAAAGCATGAATTTAAGGTGAAATTCTCATCCAACACTTCCTGCCTGAATAAGTTTGGGCAAGTCATTTAATTTGCTCATGTTATGTCCATTTGACAACTTGAAGAAATTAGTCCTCAAGGTTGGGCCACAGTGGGAATGGACTACAGCTGGCATGACACTCTCTGTACATTACAGATGTGGGGATGATGCTATCAAGAGCTAATTGCCATCCTTTCTTCCTTATAGGTAGCAGCAAACATGTTCTAGAGTCACTCCCCATAGGGCATGATTGTTAGGGCAGAAACACTATTTTAAAAACTTAGTTTTAGGGTTTTTTTTCCTTTTTTTGGAGACAGAGTCTCACATTGTTGCACTGTGTAGAGTACTATGTCATCATAGCGCACAGCAACCTCAAACTCTTGAGCTCAACTGATGCTCTTGCCTCAGCCTCCTCAGTAGTTGGGACTTTAGGTGGCCACTACAAAGTCTGGATATTTAAAAAAAAAAAGCCTGGGGTGGTGCCTATGGCTGAGTGGGTAGGGCCCTGGCCCCATACTCTGAGGGTGGTGGGTTTGAACCTGGCCCCAGCCAAACTGCAACAAAAATAGCCGGGCACCTGTAGTCCCAGCTACTCGGGAGGCTGAGGCAAGAGAATCGCCTAAACCTAGGAGTTGGAAGTTGCTTTGAGCTGTGACACTAGGGCACTCTACCAGCACTATCCTCTAATACTGAGGGCAATAAAGTGAGGCTCTGTCTCTTAAAAAAAAAAAAAAAACTAGCTCTGTAAAGACAGAGTCTCACTTTCTTGCCCTCAGTAGAGTGCCATGGAATCACACAGCTCATAGCAACCTCCAACTCCTGGACTTAGGCAATTCTCTTGCCTCAGCCTCCCAAGTAGCTGGGACTACAGGCGCCTGCCACAACACCTGGCTATTTTTTTTTTGTTGTTGTTGCAGTTTGGCTGGGGCCAGGTTCAAACCCGCCATCTTTGGTATATGGGGCCGGCACCTTACCCACTGAGCTATAGGCGCTGCCCAAGCCTGGCTATTTTTTTAGAGACAAGGTCTCACTCTCACTCAGGCTGGTCTTGAACTTGTGAGCTCAAGCAATCCACTGTTTTGGCCGCCCAGAGTCCTGGGATTATAGCCTTGAGCCACCACAGTTGGCCTTTTTTTTTTTTTTTGGCTTGGTGCCTATTGCTCAGTGGCTAGGGCACCAGCTACATACATTGGAGCTGGCGGGTTTGAACCCAGCCCAGGCCTGCCAAACAACAATGACCGTTGCAACAAAAAAATAGCCAGTCATTGTGGCAGGCACCTGAAGTCCCGGTTATTTGGGAGGTTGAGGCAAGAGAATCTTTAAGCCTAAGAGTTTGAGGTTGCTCTGAGCTGTGATATCACAGCACTCTACTGAGGGTGACATACTGAGACTCTGTCTCAAAAAAAAAAAAAAAGAATAATGTTATAGGAAATTTGTATTGCAAAATTATTATAGTATGAAAAATACATTGGGTGAGAATTTACCACTCTAGAAAATTAGTAACTTGTAGCTAGGGTTTTTTTTTTGGGGGGGGGGTTGCTACAGTAACCTCAAACTTCTGGGTTTAAGTGATCCTCTTGCCTAAGCTTTCCAAGTAGGTGGAACTATAGGTGCGCACCACAATCCCTTGATAGTTTTTTCCATTTTCAGTAGAGACAAGGTCTTGCTCTTATTCATACTGATCTCAAACTCCTGAGCTCAATCAATCCACTGGCCTTGGCCTTCCAGAGTGCTAGGATTACACTTGTGAGCCACTATGCCTGGCCTGTAGCTGGTTCTTAATCTAAATTCCTTGCTTATAGAAGAAAGCCTTCCTCTAATGCCAACTGTATTTTCTTTCGCTTAAAATAAGCATTTTCATTAATTTTGAGAGATAATTCATTGGAATGACTAAAAGCAAAATGCCTGATACTGAATCATGTAACCTTTGACAAGTCACTATGGTTTCTGTGCTAATTTCCTCACTATATAAATAGTATCTATCTCATATAACTGTTTTGTAGACTAAATAAGTTATATCTCTAAAATAGGGGCAGTGCCTGTGGCTCAAAGGAGTAGGGCGCCAGCCCCATATACTGGAGGTGGCAGGTTCAAACCCAGCCCTAGCCAAAAACTGCAAGAAAAAAATCACTAAAATAGTGTCTGAAACATTATAAAGGTTGAATAAATGTTAGTTGGCCTTTTTTGTTTTTGTTTTTGCATATGCATTGGAGGAAATGAATAAGCAGAATTTTTAGAATCAAAGCAAAATGTATTTTAAAGAGCTAAGAGACATCTCTTCCAGGAAACTTTTTTTGGCCATCTATTGGGTTTCTATAGCATCTAATTATACATCTGTCTTACATTTTGTATTCTGATTATTTGTTTAGTGTGTCCTCCCAATAAGACCCTTAGATCGTCAAGTGAAAAGACCATGTCCTATTCATTTATTTAGTCTGTCATTTAGTCAGATAATCAACAAATATTTCAGAACTGCCATTTGCCAGACACTAGTAAGTGAAAAAATAAAGTCCCTGGCTGGGTGTGGTGACTCACGCCCATAATTCTAGCACTCTGGGAGGCTGAGGTGGGTTGATCACATGAGCTCAGGAATTTGAGACCAGCCTGAGCCAGAGTGAGACCCTAAAAATAGCCAGGTGTTGTGTTGGGCACCTGTAGTCCCAGCTACTTGGGAGGCTGAGAAAAGAGAATCACTTGAGCCCAAGAGTATGAGATTGCTATGAACTGTGATGCCACAGCACTCTACTGAGAGTGACAAGGTGAGACTCTGTCTCAAAATAAAATAATGTTCCTGCTTTCATTACGTTTGCATTCTAAAGGAGGAAACCAGATAATAAACCAAAATAAATAATATAATTATATGTTTTGATAAAAGACCAGGAGTCAGGGTAGGATTGATGGGTTGGTAGAGCACAAAACAGATCCTCAAAAATATTCTTAACTAGTATAGAGGATAAAACTAAGTACTGTGGATAAAAAGAAAAAGGATGAATTATAGTTGATGAAGAGTAAAATCCCACACAGTTACCACTATTAAAAAGGAAAATAATATCATTATTTATTGAATTACTATAAAACAGGCACAATACTAAATACTATCACTCTGACTATGTGTTAATTATGTCTTTTAATTCTTACAACCATTCCTGAAAGGTAGATATTAGACTTATTTTACAGATGAATGAAAAGTTCAAGGCTGGCCAGATGGCCTGAGTTCACAGATTTGAGACCAGCCTGAGCAACAGCAAGACCCCATCTCGAATAATAGCTGGCGTTTTGGTGGGTGCCTGTAGTCCCAGCTACTCAGGAGGCTGAGACAAGAGAATAGCTTGAGCTCAAGAGTTTGAGGTTGCTGTGATCTGTAACACTATGGCACTCTACCAAGGGTAACATAGTGAGACTCTGTCTCAAAAAAAGAAAAAGAAAGAAAGAAAAGTTCCCAGCGTGTTGTGTTGAGTGGTTCTTACCCTTTGAATCTTGGACTTTCTCTTATTTCTCTGCTTTTAATGGCTTGTGTGATTACACTGGGTTCACCCAGATGATCCAAGATAATCTCTCTACATTAAAGTCCCTGATTAATAACCTTAATTCCATCTGAAAAGTCCCTTTTGGGCAAGATATCTATGGCTGTGGTATCTCAACAGATTCACAGTCTCAGGAACTAGTGTGGAATCCTCTCAGGGGATGTGAGTCTGCCTATGATGCCATCCTTTTCCCCTAGAGGATCTATCACCTCACTGTCTAACCTTATAAAAAGTCAGCACCAAGAAACTTCAAGATGAGACATGGCCTTGACTTCTGAGGGATGTTCAACCTTAGTTGGGGAATTTAAAACAGGACATAATAATCACACTAATCATCACAGGTTAAAAAAAAAAGTTCAAGAGTTTAAGTGACTTGTTCAAAGATCACACAAGCCAGCCATGATGGCTCACACCTATAATCCTAGCACTCTAGGAGGCCAAGGCAAGAAGGTCACTTCAGCTCAGGAGTTGAGACCAGCCTGAGCAAGAGTGAGACCCTGTCTCTACTAAAAACAGAAAAATTAGCTGGGTGTTATGGCAGGTACCCGTAGCTACTTGGTTGGCCGAAGCAGAAGGATTGCTTGAACCCAGGAGTTTAAAGTTGCTGTGTTGCCAACACTACAGTACTCTAGCATGAGGAACAGAGTAAGACTGTGTCTCAAAACAAAAACAAACAAACAAAAAACCCCACAGTAGGTATCAGAATGTGGGGGAGGTGTGTGTGTGTGTTGTTTTTTTGTTTTTTTGAGACCATCTCCTTGTTGCCCTAGATAGAGTGCCATTGCGTCACAGCTCGTAAGCAACTTCAAACTTTTAGGCTCAAATGATCCTCTTGCCTCAACTTCCTGAGTAGCTGGGACTAGATGTTGCCTACCACAACATCTGGCTAATTTTTCTATTTTTTTTTTTTCAGTAGAGACTTGCTCTTGCTTAGGCTGGTCTCCAAGCAGTCCACTTGTCTCAGCCTGTCAGAGTGGTAGGATTTCAAGTGTGACCTGTTGCACCCAGCCCAGAATGCAGATTTTAATACAGATTCAAAGCCAATGCGTTTAACTAAGCTGTTGGAGCTAGTAAAATCTTCCAGATAAGCACATAATTTGGGTAAAGAATAGTGGTGCACCTTGAGAAAGACCTTTTGAATTTTTAGCAGAATTAAGTTTGTTGAGGGATAAGCCTGTAAATCAGATTTAAAGTGTTAAAATGTCAGCCAGTAGTATAAAAATTACTGCCCTTGTTAAAAGTAATTTTTCTCTTCTCTGATCTCCTATAGATTAGGACTAAACTACTACACTGCTTTGTGTAATTGAGCAATATGCTTAACCTCTTTCAACTCAAATTTCTTCATCTGACCAATAAAGATGATAGCATATGCCAAGCCTGCTAAATGAAATATGTAAGAAAGACTTGTACATTAGCATGATGTTTTAATTTTCTTAATGGACTATACATTACTTCAGGGTCATCACTGGTTTAGAAAAAGATCTTCCTTTGGTATATGTTTAGAGATGATAATCATTAGTTCAATAAATGTAATAACCTAAAGCAGGCATCCTCAAACTACAGCCCGTGGGCCACATGCAGCCCACCGAGGACATTTATCCGGCCTGCCAGGTGTTTTTGCCACCGCTGCCTATCCTGCTTAGCAGCCAACTCATCCAGGGGCCCGCAGTCCGGCCTTCTAACAGTCTGAGGAATAGTGAATTGGCCCCTTGTTTAAAAAGTTTAAAGACCCCTGAAAAGAAAGAACATGTTGGCTGGCATAGCTTTGTTAGTAATTTTGGTTCTGTACATACCTTTGAGTTCACTTGAGCTATTCCTTGGATTTTAATTATAAAACACATTTTGCGAGCAGCATCTGTGGCTCAGTGAGTAGGGTGCTGGCCCCATATACCAAGGGTGGTGAGTTCAAACCCAGCCCCGGCTAAACTGCAACAAAAAAGTAGCCGAGTGTAGTGGCAGGTGCCTGTAGTCCCAGCTTCTCTGGAGGCTGAGGTAAGAGAATTGCCTAAGCTGAAGAGCTGGGGAGGTTGCTATGAGCTGTGATGCCACAGCTCTCTACCAAAGATGACAAAGTGAGACTCTATCTCTAAAAACAAAACAAAACAACAACTAAAAAACACATTTTGTTTCTGAGAACCATTTCAGTTCATTTTTCATTTTTAGCAGCCTTGACTTATACATAAACACTTTGGCAGAGAGTAGAAATCTGATATAATGGAAGCAGTTGGCCTGCTGACGTAAAAACACCCTGAGTTTATGATGTTTAGCTTATAGGTACAGCTGAGATACCTACCATGCCATACACTGTGCAATATTCTTTAGAAAAACATGGACATTAATATGACTGTTGGAACTAAAACTAACTCACAAACCCTGGTCTTCTAAGAAAACTTGGAAATTAAAGAATACTGTATAATATGATATGGCACCATTTATATTGTTTGGATAACATGTGCCCCTTTCAAATCTGAGAATTTTTTTTAGATGTGCATCCATTCATATTTAAAAGTGATGCTATTCTAAAGTTGTTTATTTGAGGGTGTCCATTCCATAACATACACATTAAAAAATGAGGCTTTACTTTCCTTCTTTGACTCTGATCATATTAATTCCCTCTATTTTTTTTCTTGCTTATTTCTGCTTTTTGTTTGTCTAAGACTTTATTTTTTTGAAGCAGTTTTTGGTTTACAGCAAAATTGAAAGAAAGATACAAAGATATCCCATATATCCACTGCCCTCACACAGGCATATCTTCTATTATTATCTATATTATCTCACAGGAATAGTACATTTGTTACAATCAATGAATCTGCATTGACATGTTGTTATCATACAAAACCCATAGTTTATATTAGGCTTCACTCTTGGTATTGTACATTCTAGGGGATTTGACAAATATGTAATGACATATGTCTACCATTATAGTATATAGACTCTTTCATTGTCCTAAAAATCCTCTGCACTCTGGTTCTTTATCCCTCCCTGCCCTCTAACCTCTGGCAATCAATTGCTCTTTTTATTGTTCTCTCACAGTTTTGCCTTTTTCCAGAATGTCACATTGTTAGAATCATGTAGTATGTAGAATTTTCACACATTGGTTGCTGTTGCTGCTTCTTTTTTTTTTTTTTTAGATATTATATCTTATTATAGCCAAAAGACAGTTTTTATTTTTGTTGAAAAATTAAGAGATTTTTAAATGTTTATCTCTATTAAAATGCATTGTAGCTTATCTGCTTTACAGTGTGGAATGGAATTAATATTGGAGTAGTGGATTAAAGATTTATGTTCTTGGTCCCTCCCTATTACTTCCTAAATATAACTAGGGCCAATTCACATACCTGAATTTTCTCATCTATAAAATGAGAATAATAATAATAATAATAATAATACCTTATCTTTAGCTATTCCTACTATTCAACATGCGTTTTTAGAGTTTCTGCATTTAACAAGATTTTAAAGGTCATTAAATCGTTTGGGGAAAAAATACTTTCAAGTAGAATATTTCAGATAATTAAGCAGCTATTAGCTACTCTTTACAGGTTGTTATAAATCTTAAAAGACATTATGTACATTAAGACAGTGTCTGGCCCATAATAAATTTTCCATGAACAGAAAATAAGACTTGGGGCTGGGTGCGGTTGGCTCACGCCTGTAATTCTCGCACTTTGGGAGGCCAAGGCAGATGGATTGCTTGAACTCACAGGTGCCAGACCAGCCTGAGCAAGAGCAAGACCCCCGTCTCTAAAAATAGCCAGATGTTGTGGTGGGTGCCTGTAGTTCTAGCTATTGGGGAGGCTGAGGCAAGAGAATTGCTAGAGCCCAAGAGTTTGAGGTTGCTGTGAGCTATGATGCCAGAGCATGCTACCAAGACCCACAAAGTGAGACTCTGTCTCAAAAGAAAAGAGAAAAGAAAACAAAACAATACCTGTTAGAAGTAGAATTTTCTATTGCCTTTTTAAATACTCAGTTAAGCTTTCTTCATTCTCCATAAGGCTTTGCTCATGATTTCCTGCCACTAAAAAAATTACGAGAGATGTTAGAGTTACTATACAGAGAACCCTTACCTACAAATTGAATGTTGAGTAAATGACTTTTGGGGTTCCTTCCCATTCTGTCATTTTGTTTTAATACTTATTATACTATCTAATAGTGTTCAATGTGGGCTAGCCCAGATAACATATGTGGGAATTCTTTGTAAACATAAAGGACAATCCAAATATATATTATTATATACCTCTAGTAATCTAATTAACAGAGATTCCCTCAATAACTCTAAGAACTGTCTGTATTCGTTGGAAATTAAATAGTATACCTAATGTGTTGAGTTTTTATTTTCTGGTGAGGCTTAGAATTTATTATTATCATAATTATTGCCATTATTATCTTATTTATGCTTTTCTAGCTAGAATATTATAGCACTTTTTTAGGTTAGTATATATTCTATTTCTTTTACTCCATTTACTGTGACCTTTCCTAAGGCAAAGCCCAGATATATTTTGATGGTTAAGGTTATAATTCATCATTTCCATTAGGAAAATACCTTTCTGAAAACCATTTTGCAAGAGACAGATCTACAATCTATTTATTCAGCTTGCTGCTGCTTCTCTTGGTTTAACTTAAACAGCACAGAACCAATTTTATAGTGAATTCAGAAGAGAAGCTAAAGCTAGAAAGTAAAATGATTTTGGACCCTGGTGCTACTTGTGAACTATTTCTTCTTCTCAATATCAAAATAACACACACATTTGTGTTATGGTTCTACATTTCAAAAGTTTTATCGTCCATCGTATTTTCTTTTTTTCTGTGAGTTTTATCATTTTTCTCGTTTACCTACTCTAACAGATTTTTCCAGCCCCAAACTATAATTTTATTCTCTGGTTCCCTCTGGAGTAGCCTTAAAGATAATCACAGTAAATTGTTCTGTTCTTAGTTGAATTTTATTTTACCACTGTGAATGAAAGCATTTTCCTAGATATTTCCCATAGAATTCCTAAAAATAGTTTCTCACATCTTTCTCAGTATCAAAAGCTAAGCTGAGATTCTCATTTTGTTCCTGGTTTCTGCATTTTGTTACTTCTCCTGTCAGCATTCCTATTTCTTTTTCATTTCCCCCCCTTCTTCTAGTTTATTTTTTGAATTTAACAGTGGGGAATCCATTTGACTGTGCTCACAGCAGGTAATAAGTACCATGGTAGTCACTGGATTGGTTTCTTTGGATAGTTAAAAGAGTAAGTGGGTAATTAAGCTTTTCTGAAGCTGCCAACTGTATTGGAGGTTTGGTGTATATTTAAGGCTTATTTAAAAATAGTTCCTTCAGAAACTGAACTATTTAACCAGTAGAATTCCTAAGGGCATATTCCTTTATCAGGTAGAAATTACTTAGATTACTGGAATTTGTATTAAGCAGAAGAAAATCCTGTTTTATATAAGGCTAGATTTAATGTTCTATTTCATTCTCATTTATAATGGTTATGATCTTTAGTAGGGTCCTTTTTACCTACCATAAACTCCCCAAAATAGCTTTTTAAAACAATATATACTTTAGAAATGTGGGCTTCTAATGCACACTGTCCAGGTGAAGGGCATACTTATAACTTGAACTCAGACTTTACAAAATCTATTCATGTAAATAAAACATTTGTACCCCCATAATATGCTGAAATTTAAGAAAATAAAAAGTAAAAATAAAAAATAAAAATGCAGGTTTCTAAAAATACTGAACAAAGAAACATTTATTTACTTTTACATAACCTTTGCTTCTTGAACTTCAGATTTGAATCTAGATAAAACATAGAGATTATTTATGAGCTATAATTATGAGGCCTAAAATTTTTTATTTTTATTTTTTTCTTTTTTATTTGAGAAAGAGTCTTATTCTGTCGCCCTGGGCAGAGTGCCCTGGTATCATAACTCACAGGAACCTCAAACTCTTGGGCTCAAGAAAAAAAAGAAAATAAGAAGGAAGGAGGAGAGAATAAGTTAATTTAAAAATACCTATAATAAGTTAAACAACAGTTATAGGCTTGCTTAAAGTTAGTTGTTACAAATTAAAAGAAGACCAGTCATTATGTTTGAACTTTACTTGGGTCACATTCAGCTGTTTGGATGCTGCCTTAAGTAGGAAGAGAGTTGGATTTAACCAGAATTTTACCAAGTAAGTTTGGGAGAGAAATAGAGAAGTAAGAGATTTGAGAGTTTATCCAAAGGAGTGATTTATAATGATGGGCCAAGGAAGGCAGATAGTGAAAATTAAAGAGAAAATGGATTTAGGCTGGGTGCAGTGGCTCATGCCTATAATACTAACTCTCCGGGAGGCCAAGGTGGGAGGATCACCTGAGCTCAGGAGTTTGAGACCAGCCTGAGCAACCCTTGTCTACAAAAAGTTGAAAAATTAGTTGGGCATTGTGGTGGGCACTTATAGTCTCAGCTACTTGGGAGGCTGAGACAGGAGGATTGCTTGAGCCCATGCTTTTGAGGTTGCAGTGAGGTATGACACCACTTTACACTACCTGGGGTGACAGAGCAACACTCAGTCTCCACAAACCCAGGAAAAGAAAATGGATTCAATGTCCTGATGGAGTTAAAATTATTGAAGTTCATATACTATAGGGAGTGGGATAGAAAGATAGTTGTAGGAGTGGAGTATAATGCTTTAAAATGGAGATTATGGAAGTTTAGTCATTAGTAAGACACGGCCTAGGGGATGATCTTGGGAGTGGGTGGCTAAGTTAAGGTGATGGGCAAGATCACTGGAGGTGAGGAAGTTAAGGAACAGAGATGTCTGAGCATTAGAAGGATCATCTTTGTAGATACTGAAATAACTAAAACTTTTTAAGAGTTGTGATAGAGGAAATGATAGTAAGGTAGGTGCTAAACTATTTGAATAGAGGCCAGGTGATATGGAGGTCTGTTGAAAACTGTAATGGTAGTGGGTAATAAAAAGTATGAGTTTCACATGATTTTTAGAAAGAAAAGAGGTACATTGGCTCAGTGCCTGTGGCTCAAGTGGCTAAGGCGTCAGCCACGTACACCAAGGTGGCGGGTTCGAATCCAGCCTGGGCCCACCAAACAACAATGACGGCTGCAACCAAAAAATAGCTGGGCAGGCGTTGTGGCAGGTGCCTGTGGTCCCAGCTACTTGGGAGGTGAGGCAGGAGACTTGCTTGAGCCCAGGAGTTGGAGGTTGCTGCGAGCTGTGATGCCACAGCACTCTACCCAGGGGGACAGCTTGAGGCTGTCTCAAAAAAAGAAAAGAGGTACATTGATCTTTAGGTCATAATAAAGAACAAGGAAGACACCTAACCTACCACAAGGCCAGATAGTCTTTTTTTTTTTTTAGAGATAGAGTTTTACTTTGTCGCCTTCGGTAGAGTGCTGCGGCATCACAGCTCACAGCAACCTCCAGCTTTTAGGCTTAAGTGATTCTCTTGCCTCAGCCTTCTAAGTAGCTGGGACTATAGGCACCCACCACAATGCCCAGCTATTTTTTAGTTGTAGTTTGGCCAGGGCCAGGTTCAAATCCGCCACCCTCAGTATATGGGGCAAGCGCCTTACTCACTGAGCCACACGTGCCACCCAAGGCCATATAATCTAAGGGATGAAAGAACAAACCTATAATCCCAGCACTTGAAAGGCTAATGTGGGTGGATTGCCCTAGCTCATGGGTTCAAGACCAGCCTGAGCCAGAGTGAGACCCCCATCTCTAAAAATAGCCAAGTGTTGTGGAGAGCACCTGTGGTCCCAGCTACTTAGAAGGTTGAGGCAAGAGAATTGCTTATGCCCAAGAGTTTGAGGTTACTGTGAGCTATGACCCCATGACACTCCACCAAGGGCAACAAAATGAAACTGTGTCAAAAAGAAAAAAAATTGTAAATAAATAAATGAACAAAAGAGCAAACTGGCACTGTCTTAGAGGCCGCCAAGGAAAATGGTATCTTTATTTTATTTTTTTTATTATAGTATAGCTGTGTACATGGTCAGACCACACTTATGGTACATTTTACAAGGATACATGTCAAATCTACTAAGTGTAGAGTATAAATGTCTTAACACAATAATTAAGGAAAATGGTATCTTTAGGGGCAGCTCCTGCAGCTCGAAGGAGTAGGGGGCCGGCCCCATATGCTGGAGGTGGTGGGTTCGAGCCTGGCCCCAGCCAAAAATTGCAAAAAAATAATTCGGGCTGCGCCTGTGGCTCAATGAGTAGGGCGCCGGCCCCATATACTGAGGGTAGTGGGTTCAAACCTGGCCCCAGCCAAACTGCAAGAAAAAAAATAACTGGGCATTGTGGCAGGCGTCTGTAGTCCCAGCTACTCCGGAGACTGAGGCAAGAGAATTGCCTAAGCCCAGGAGTTGGAGGTTGCTGTGAGCTGTGGAGGGCCACATAGTGAGACTCTGTCTCTTAAAAAAAAAAAAAAAACAAAACTCAAGTAATACAGAAAAATGACAAGTACAAAGTTTTAAAGTACCCAAGGTTTTCATTCCTGCTACAGAGAAGTGGGTGCTATCAGTTTATTTAAAAGTATATATACATGTTACCATCTAAAATGCCTTTTTTCGAGTGCTAATACTGTTTTGTTATTTGCTTCTTTCTCTTTTTTTTTTTTTTTTTGAGAGAAGATCTCACTGTGCTACCCAGGCTGGGGTGCAAAAGTGTGATCATATCTCACTGCAGCCCCCAAATCCTGAGCTCAAGTGATCCTCCTGCCTCAGTGTCATAAGTAGCTAAGACTATAGTTGCATGCCATCATACCTGGTACTTGGTTAAGTTTTTAATTTTTGTAGCAACGGAGTCTCACTTTTCCTACCAAGTTGGTGGAACTTCTCGCCTCATGTAATCTTCCCACCTAGGCCTCCCAAAGTGCTGGGAGTACAGATGTGAACCACTGTTCCTGGCTGCTTCTTCCTCTGAACAATACATCTTGTATACCTCTTTGCAACAAAATATATACAGGGTGTCCCAAAGTTGCTCATAAAGTCACCATACATAAGGAAAATGTGAAATTATACCTAAAATGTACTTTTATATGTAAAATATTCATTATAAAATTTTACAAGATATTTACAAAATATTCTCTGTGTGTTAACCACCTCTTTGTAAAATTTTGTATTAATGACACAATTTAATAGATGGGTATATGAATATTTACTGTAATATTTTCATTTTTCTATATATTTGAACATTTTGATAATAGGACACTGAGAAGGGAAAAAAGGCATTTCATACCCTCAAAAGCAATTCCATTTTTATTTATTCCATGAAGAGAAGCAAAATAAGCAGTAACCTCTGAAAGTTGTCACTTGCTTATTATGTTTTTAACTGGATGTAAGTTTTCACAGAAAGAATATGAAACACTGTTGAGTTTCTTTATATTATCATGTTATACATCATTGGGAAGCTTTTTTAACCTCAACTTGTCATTTAAAATCTTGTTAGCTTTAGAAAGTCTTAAATATGGGATATATTGTATTATTTTCAATATCAGAAATTCGGCCTACTACTTCTTTTTGGAGAATTTACTTAAGGTTCTATAATAATTTGTAAGAATCAAGTACCTGAAAGACTGTTGGAATTTCTGCATAATCATGTGTGATTAAAATGAAGCAGGAAAATAAATTACAACACTTATCCTCCCCAGTGATTTATTTAAATTTTGGTGAAGGCAGTTTTTTACACATATGTTATTGAGACTAGAAAGAAGTAATCTATAATTTGCTACAGATTTTGCCCAGCTTTAGTATTCTTTAGGATTATTGGAATAATTTTTTTTCTTTTGAGACAGAGCTTCACTATGTCGCCCTCCATAGAGTGCCATAGTGTTACAGCTCAGAGCAACCTCAAACTCTTGGGTTTAAGCCATTCTCTTGCCACTCAGCCTCCCACGTAGCTGGGACTACAGGCGCCTGGCTATTTTTTGGTTGTAGTTGTTGTTTGGCAGGCCTGGGCTGAGTTTGAACCACCAGCTCCAGTGTATGTGGCTGGCACCTAAAGCCGGATTATTGGAATAATTTAGAGGACAGGCAGGAAAATGAAAGGTAGTTATAAATCCTTCATAAATTGTGTTGATTTGATATTAATGCTTTATTATTCAATTGTTATAAATTTATACTTAATCAGGATCTCTAAATTCCATTAAAAATTAAACAACAATTAAGATTTAAGATTTATGGAAAAGAACTAGAGGACAAAATGACTAGTACAAGGTCACAGAATAAATTAAACAGTGTTGAGTTATAGAACTACTGATTCCTCACATACTAGCTTTCCTTCTGGAATCACTTCTTTCCCTAATTTATTATCCTTCATAGTTGAATGTATTTGATTCAACTCACTAAATATGTATTCCTTTAGGAAGGTATTATTTTATATTGTTTGCTTTATTGAAGAATCAAGATACTTAATGCATGTGTTTATAAGAGTAATTATCACTGTCTCTTTGAAAACCAGTTCAATCCTAGTAAAAAATATGAGCTCATTACAGATTTTAATTTAAATGGTATAATAACAATGATATTGTCTACTCCTCTCAGAAATCACCAGAATAAAAAATTAGGAGAAGAAAGAAAAATGTAAATATAGGCTTGGCGCCTGTGGCTCAAGTGGCTAAGGCACCAGCCACATAGAATTGAGCTGGCGGGTTCGAATCCAGCCCGACCTCGCCAAACAACAATGACAGCTGCAACCAAAAAAACATAGCTGGGCGTTGTGGCAGGTGCCTGTAGTCCCAGCTACTAGAGATGCAGAGACAGGAGAATCGCTTGAGCCCAAGAGTTGGAGGTTGCTGTGAGCTGTGATGCCACAGCACTTTACCCAGAGCAACAGCTTGAGGCTCTGTCTCAAAAAAAAAAAAATGTAAATATCATCTTCAGTAAGAGTAGGAGATATCTGTAATACCAAATCACAAAATTGAGTAAGGCTGCCAAATACCACAAGGAAGGCCAAATATTTTTTGTTTTTCACTGTGTTGCCCTTCATAGAATGCCCTGGGTAGCAACCTCAAACTCGGGCTCAGTTGATCCCAACACCCAGGTATTTTCTTTTAGAGTTGAGGGCTCACTCTTTTTTTTTTTTTTTTTTTTTTTGGAGACGGAGTCTCACTTTATTGCCCTCAGTAGGGTGCTGTGGCATCGCAGCTCACAGTAATCTCCAGCTCTTGGGCTTAGGTGATTCTCTTGCCTCAGCCTCCTGAGTAGCTAGGACTACAGACACCTGCCACAATGCCCAGCCATTTTTTTGTTGTTGTTGCAGTTTGGCTGGGGCCGGGTTTGAACCCACCATCCTTGGTATATGGGGCTGCTGCCTTACTGAGCCACAAACATTGCCCTGGGGTCTCACTCTTGTTCAGGCTAGTCTCTTAACTCCTGAGCTCAGGCAATCCACCCACCTCACCTCCCGGAGCACTGGGATTACAGGAGAGAGCCACAGTGCCTGGCCCAAATGGGTCTAAGGAAAGGATGAGAAAAGATGCTTACATCTACACCTCTTAGTAAAAGCCAATAGAGTACATTCTCCAAAGAAGCTGGTATGTTAGGATTTGTCCCTATATACAAAAGCAGAAAGACTTCATCACCAGTAAAGAGGACTTTCACTACCTTATTTTCAGATTTATTTTAAGCTCTAATAGTCAAGACAATTTGATAATAAGGCAAGAATAGCCAAATAGATCAAAAATACTGAACTGAGAGTCCGGAAATACACCTGCCCATATATGGTCAATTTATTTCCAAAAGCCTGCAAGGCAGTTCAGTGGAGTTGCACCACATGAATCTAAGCAAGCAGCTAAGCAGGTCTATACTTTACAAAACTCTGAGAATGGCTATGTAACTTACACCTATTCTGTGTGTGTACTTCTCTTTCAATATTCTTTAGTAAAGCCTAATTTAAAAGTAAAAAAAAAAAAATAAAGAAACTGGTGTGCCCCTCTAAGGGGCAAAAATCAACAATTTTGGAACTAGTAAGAGGCTACTAGTGGGAGCTTCTCAATACCTAGCCAGCCACCAAGGAGGAGGAGAGGAGGAGTGAGTGAAGAGTTGGAAATATATATTTAAAAAAGGTGTTGTGAGGAAAGAAGCTCTATATTATGAATAGCTTTGTAGTTGCCAATTATTTGTTGGCTGGGGAGAAGTTAAGAATAAAATAACTCCCTCAGACAACCATGGGTCCTAAGGCATGTCATTGTGAACTAGGGAGAATTCTAGCTATGCTAAAACACAGTCTTGCCACTTCTTCACATGAACTTCTTAACAAATAGCTGGTCCAGGAAGAACAGATGACTAATTATTATAGAGGAATCAGCAGGGAGTTTATATAAAGAGATTATAATAAAATAGTTGAAAAGAACAAAACAAAAAAGTAAATGCCAATTGAACAACTGCTGAATAGTGAAAAAAGAGCTGGGGAAAGTTACAATAAAATATATTGCCTTGAATAATAGCAAAACTTTATTTTGTAAATACTTTGATAAAACTATTACACAAAGCAGAGATAAATGGAGGAAGATTTGGTGCAGAAGAAAAAGCTTTAGGTAACAGAAGTCAGGAAATAAGTGGAAGAGAAGTGTTAGTGAAATAAAGGACATATTGAAAGTGCAGAATTAGAATAGACATTTCTGAAAAACATAGTAAGGGACATGGGAAAATTGAGAAAAATGAGCAAAGTAAAATGGAGATTAACCACGTGTTAAAAGGAGTAGAGAGCTGGGCAGCACCTGTGGCTCAGTGGGTAGGGTGCCGGCCCCATATACCAAAGGTGGTGGGTTCAAACCGGGTCCCAGCCAAACTGCAACAAAAAATAGCCAGGCATTGCAGCGGGCGCCTCCTAGCTACTGTGGAGGCTGAGGCTAGAGAATCACCTAAGCCCAGGAGTTGGAGGTTGCTGTGAACTGTGACGTAACCACACTCTACTGAGGTGAGACTCTTATCTCATAAAAAATAAAAAGGAATAGAGAGCCGATGTTAGATGTGGAACTTGGAATAATGAAATAGTTGTCTCTGAGGAATAAAATTCAATAGAATATAATAAAATCTAAAGATATTTTTCAAGGAAACTATTCAGAAACAAATGCAGGCTTGAATCTATAGATTATGAGGGCACATTATGAGTCAGGGAAAATTTACGTAGAAAAATTATATCAAGGCACAACCTAGTAATGTTATTGGACTGCAAAAATTAAAAAATGACTCCATAGAAAAAGAAGAAATACATGAGAGGGAGAAAGATTTGGATTGATGTCAGAATTCTTCTCAGAAAAGTTCAGTGCCAAAAGACTGTGGAGCAATATAAAGTCCTCAAGGAAAGAAAGTGTGACCCCAGATCTAGCCAAACTGTTGTTCAGATTAAAAGACAATAGACATTTTAGAACAGAAAATATAATTTCCCTGATGCTTCTTAAGAAACCATTACAGTACACAACCCAGCTAAACAAGCAATAAAGAAAATATAGACCAAGATGGGAGCATGGACTCCCTAGGATTATGTTGTTTACTATTCCAGAACGGAATTTACATGTTATAAGCTCTGATACCGTATATAGTATATGTACCAAAATAATTGGGAGGATCAGAGTAAGACATAGTAGAAGGTAGTAAGACTAACAGGAGGATATACTTAGTAAAATCTAAAAACCCAGTTAATAAAACAAGAAAAAGGAAAAGGTGGTCTAGGAAACATGATCCAGCACAGAAGAGCTCAAGATGTCATTTGTACACTAGGCCTAGTCCAGAGAGTTTTCCAGGAGAAAGCAAAAAAGAACTGATTTATTGGCTCAGATAAAAAATATTACTATTGAATAGCATGCCATAATAATGTTGGAGCATTTGGAAAAAAAATAAAGATGTGTTGGAAACAAAACAAATGAAAAAAATAAAGTGGCTAGGCAAGGTGGTGTGTGCCTGTTGTCCCAGCTACTTGGGAGGATCCTTTGAGCCCAGGAGTTTGAAACCAGCCTGGGCAACATAGGGAGACCTCATCTCAACAAGAAACCAAACAATGAAAAACATGAAGAGTTATCAACTCTAGGAAAAACAAAGACAGTCATGCACACCATCATGATGTTTTGGTCAATAGCAGACCACAGATAAAATGGTAGTCCCATAAAATTATAATAGAGATTCCCTAGGCAAGTGTAGTATATTTATCTTTTATGTTGTATTTTTACTGTACTGTTTCTTTTTTTTTTTTTTTTTTTAAGAGACAGAGTCTCACTTTATCACCCTCAGTAGAGTGCTGGTGTCACAGCTCACAGCAACCTGCAACTCTAGGGCTTAGGCGATTCTCTAGCCTCTACTGTACTGTTTCTTCAGATATGTTTAGATACACAAATACTTAGCATTGTATTATGTTGCCTACAGTATTCAGAATGGTAACATGCTGTATAGGTTTATAGCCTGGGAGCAGTAGGCTATACACATACCCTAGACGTGTAGTAGGCTGTATCATCTAGGTTTGTGTGAGTGCACTCTGTGATGTTCCACAATGATGAAATAGCCTAATGATGCATTTCTCAGAATGCATCCTCGTTATTAGTGACCATGACTATGGTCATATAAGAAAGGAGTTGCGCTCTTAGTATATTGTTCAGCAGTTTATGCTATTCATATAACTATATTTTATTTTATTTTTGTTGTTGTTGCAGTTGTCACTACTGTGTTTTTGTTGTTGTTGTTGTTGTTTGTTTGTTTGTTGTAAGCTGGGCCAGGCTGGGTTCGAACCTGCCAGCCTCAGTGCATGTGGCCGGCACCATAACCACTGAGCTACAGATGCCATGCCAACTATAATATATTTTAAAACTTAACTGATTTATCCAAATATTGGGAGAACTGAGTGAGGGGAGAGTAATGTATATGAGAAGCATCAGTAAGAGATATAGTTAATATTGATAAAGCAAGAACTCAAAAAGAACTAAGATCTCTTCTACCATGGAGGAAGATAATACATTTGATGCCTAATACTGGAAAATTAAGAACTATCAGGATAAACATTCTATTTAGAAAGATGGAAACAAAAGGAGAATGGCTAGAAGAGTTTAGGTAGTAGTCTCTAGAGCTTAGAGAAAAAGACAGAAATTCCTTTAGTACAATTTGACTTTTTTTTTTTTTTTTTTTAAGAAATGGGATTTGACTGTTAACCAGGGCTGTTGATTTTTTTTCAACAATAATGTGGCATGTATTACTTTTTTTTTTCTTTCTACTTTTTGGGAATAGAGTCTCACTTTCTTATTCCTGGTAGAGTGCTGTGGCATCACAACTCACAGCAACCTCAAACTCTTGGGCTCAAGCAATCCTCTTGCCTCAGCCTCCCATGTAGCTGGACGATAGGCACCAGCCACAATGCCTAGCAATTTTTAGAGATGAGGTCTCACTCTGGCTCAGGCTGATCTCGAATTTGTTAGCTCAAGCGATCCACCCACCTCAACCTCCAAGGGTGCTAGGATTATAGGTGTGAGTCACTTTGTCTGCCCTTACTTTTTATTTTCTTACTGAATTTATTTTTTGAGTCTTACTCTGTTGCCCTGGATAGTGTCGTGGTGTTACAGCTCACAGCAACCTCAAACTCAGGGGCTCAAGTGATCCTCTTGCCTTAAGGTCCCTAGTAGCTGGGGCTACAGGTTTAGGCACCTGCCACAATGCCAATTTATTTTTCTATTTTTAGTGAAGATGGAGTCTTGCTCTTGTTTAGGCTGGTTTCAAACTCCTGAGCTCAAGCAGTCCATCCACATCAGCCTCCCAGAGTGCTAGGATTACAGACATGAGCCACTGTGCCTGGGCATGTATTACTTTTTAATTAAAATAAATGGATAGGCTCGGCACCTGTGGCTCAAGTGGCTAAGGCGCCAGCCACGTACACCCAAGGTGGCGGGTTCGAATCCAGCCCGGGCCCGCCAAAACAACAATGACGGCTACAACCAAAAAATAGCTGGGCATTGTGGTGGGCTCCTGTGGTCCCAGCTACTTGGGAGGCAGAGGCAGAAGACTCGCTTGGGCCTAGGAGTTGGGGGTTGCTGTGAGCTGAGATGCCACAGCTCTCTACCCAGGGAGACAGCTTGAGGCTCCTGTCTCAAAATATATATATATAAAATAAAATAAATGGATAAATACATAGTCTGTGTTCATGGAAAATAGGAGTCCAGATCCAGGAGTCCAGATCCTATAGTCACCATGTTGATGACAAACAATGTAACTCTTAGCAGATGATTTTTTTTTTTAGAGACAGAGTTTCAGTTTGTCACCCTCCATAGAGTGCCATGGCGTCACAGGTCATAGCAACCTCCAGCTCTTGGGCTTAGGCGATTCTCTTGCCTCAGCCTCCTGAGTAGCTGGGAGTACAGGCACCTGCCACAACATCTGGCTATTTTTTTGTTGCAGTTTGGCAGGGACCGGGTTCGAACCTACCACTCTCCATATATGGGGCCAGTGCCCTACTCACTGAGACATAGGTGCTGCCCTTTTAGCAGATGATCTTATAATTCATTTTTCTCTATCAAAATCTGAATAATTCGAGGTGGCTCACGCTTTTAATCCTAGCATTCTAGGAGACCGAGGCAGGTAGATTGCCTAAGCTCACAAGTTTGAGACCAGCCTGAGGTAGACCTCATCTCTAAAAATAGAGACGTAGTTTTTTTACATCAATATTGTATTCAAAATGTGTATGTTACAGCTTATGACCTAAATTAATATTCATAAATAGTAATATGTATTATTAGAGTCACTAGAGTTCTATTTCTATTTGTGTTTCAAAGGATAATTATGTATCATTTTAGTAAGACCCTTGTGTTCTTAAGAACTAACAATAGGGCTGGGCACAGTGGCTCACGCCTATAATCCTAGCACTTTGGGAGGCTGAGGCAGGTGGATTGCTTGAGCTCAGAAGTTCAAGACCAGCCTGAGTAAAAAGAAGACCCTGTCTCTACTAAAAATAGAAAAACTGAGGGAAGAGGATCATTTGAGCCTGAGTTGGAGGTTGCTGTGAGCTATGATAGCACAGCGCTCTATCCAGGGCAACACCTTGAGACTCTGTCTCAAAACAAAAAAAAAAAGAATTGACAATCATTGCAAAATATTGGCTAAAACTAAATTTTTTTTCTTTTTTTTTTTCTGAGACAAAGTCTTACTGTGTCACCTTCGGTAGAGTGCCGTGTCACAACTCACAACTCTCAGCATCCTCCCACTCCTGTGCTTAGGCAATTCTCTTGCCTCAACCTCCCAAGTAGCTGGGACTACAGGCGCCTGCCACAACGCATGGCTATATTTGTGTTGCAGTTTGGCCGGGGCTGGGTTTGAACCCACTACCCTTGGTATATGAGGCAGGCGCCCTACCCACTGAACCACAGGCACTGCCCTAAAATTAAATTCTCATATATACTTTTGAAATATAAGTATGGGCTCGGCGCCTATAGCTCAACCGGCTAAGGCGCCAGCCACGTACACCTAAGGTGGCGGGTTCGAATCCCCAGCCCGGACCCACCAAACAACAATGACGGCTGCAACCAAAAAATAGCTGGGCGTTGTGGCAGGCGCCTGT
>CAUYTI010143792.1:0-28641 GCA_963575145.1 Galago senegalensis | reverse complement strand
ATCTGACATTCAAGAGAGAAACTGAAAATATGATTTTAAAAATAAATTATTAGTTTCAGTCTTCTGCAGGCTGCCAGCCAGTTCACCCAGCACCATTTGTTAAATGGGGAATCTTTTCCCCATTCAATGTTTTTAATTGGCTTGTCAAACATCAGATAATGGTAAGTAGCTGGGTTCATCTCTTGGTTCTTTATTCCGTTCCATAACATCTACCTCTCTGTTTTTGTGCCAATACCTTGCTGTTTTGATCACTATGGATTTATAGTATAGTCTGATGTCTGGTAGTGTGATTCTTCCTGCTTTGTTTTTATTTCTGAGTAACGTCTTGGCTATTTGAGGTTTTTTCTGATTCTATATAAAACGAAGTATTATTTTTTCAAGATCTTTAAAGTATGACAATGGAACTTTAATAGGGATTGCATTAAAATTATATATTGCTTTGGATAGTATGGACATTTTAACAATGTTAACTCTTCCCAGCCATGGGGAGCAATAAATTGTGGTATATGGAATAACATGCAGCCATAAAGAAAGATGAAGACTTTACCTCCTTCATGTTTACATGGATGGAGCTGGAAAATATTCTTCTTAGCAAAGTATCTTAAGAATGGAAGAAAAAGTATCCAATGCACTCAGCCCTACTATGAAACTAATTTATAGCTTTCATAGGAAAGCTATAACCCAATTTTAGCCCAGGAATATTGGGAGAGGGGAAAGGGAGGAGAGGGGAGAGGGAGGGTGGGTGGGGGAAGAGTGACTGGTGGGATCACGCCTATGGTTCATCCTATAAGGGTACATGTGAATCTCTCTAAATATAGAATATAAATGTCTTAACACAATAACTAGAAAAAAGACTCAGAAGGCTATGTTAACCAGTTGGATGAAAGTATTTCAAATTGTATACAGAAACAGTACACTGTACCCCATGATAGTATTAATGTACACAGCTATGATTTAATTAAAAAATAAATCATTAGGAAGAAAAAGAGAATTATGGAGTCCATAATCTAGCAGCACAAACCATAGGAGAGTATAAGAAAGCCAACACTACCAGGTTGAACTTTTTGGATGCTTAAAAGTTTTCCTGCACTATGCAACACAGTAGTCAATTGCTACCTGTGACTATTGAGAACCAAAACATGTCTAGTGTGATGAGAAATTAACTGTTCATTTTACTTAATTCAATTTTAAATCCCCTCCGGTAGCTGGAGACTACTGTATTGAATAGTACAGCTAAAGATTACATTAACTTTGACATTTCACTTGTCCATTGAACTCAAACTCCCAACCTCAAGCGATCCTCCCACCTCAACCTCCCAGAGTGCTAGGATTATAGGCATGAGCCACTGCACCTGGCCTACTCCTTTATCTATCAACCTGCTATTTATTTAAAAACTAAATCCAACTTATTATCTGTTAAGAAGTAGCAGCTTTCTTTCCATCTGAAAAAAAGAAATCAATTTACAAAGACAAATATGAGGTTATTATATCTTACACTCTTCAAGTTAGCTTGTAAAATAAATGTTAGAAATATCTACTGGCTTCTGGGTCTCAGATTTGCTATTAACAGTTGCATGATCTTAGGCAAGTGAGCAGTAAATTGGGTCTTAGTTCCCTTGCCTGTAAAATGAGAGATCAGAATAGGCCAGTGATTTTCAACCAGTGTGCTTCGCATATGGGTGTGCCATGAGAGGATCTTAGGTATAACCTGAACATTTTAAATATTATTAATTAAATTATTTTAGAAAGAAGTTCCAAGCACATTTTTTAAAGCAACATAATTTCAATGTGCTGTGTAAATTTAACTATAGGTTCAAGTGTGTCATGAAATTAAACAAACAAAAAAAAAGGTTGAAAAACACTGGAATAGACTATTCATGACCCCCATGACCCACACTAGTTATAAAATCTGATGGAACTATTTATCATAGGACTGATGGGTGCTAGGAAGAGAATTAAGTAAGGCCATGTTATAGAGTGACTGTTGGTGAGGTTGATGGACCTCTCTGAGGATTAGACATTGGATCTGCAACCTGAATGAGAAATGTAACAGGACGATCTTCAGGAATAGCAGCGAAAGGCACAAGACTTTGTACTTCTGTGATGGGCTGGGTCATAATGAAGTTAAGTGTGACTACAATCCAGGAACAAGGAGAGAGGGTTAGGATAGCAGAACACAGAGTCAAGCAGCGTCCAGATAACCACTCCCTTACAGTCTTAATCAGGAGTCTCCATTTAATTCTGGGTACAAAACAACAAATGAAGATTACAAGCAGGGGATTTAAATAAACTGTGTATTTCAAATGATACTCCAGTTGCTAAGCAGAGAATGGACAGTAAAGAGAGCAGGTCTAGAAGCATGGAGATCCCACTACAGGCCGCTGCAACACTTAACAATGTCTGCATGTATTATCTATTTAGGTAACTAGGATGGCAGTAGATTATTCTGGTTTTCCAAAGGAGTTGCATAGCTTCCTTCAAATAAGGGATCCACAGAAAAAGGCTAACTGTCCCCAGCAATGTTTGCTCTATTGATGTAGGACTAATACTGAGAAATGGCTGCTCATCCAAAGTCTGTTATTCCAAGTTTCTTTTGCATTTAAATGGGGTAAAGTGAATAATTTTGACAAAGAGAATATGAACATAAATACTACTTGTCTCTTCTGGTGCAAGGCAAATTAAGGAGGATCGGTTTGCTGAATGTCTTCCTCTTCTTGCAGGGAGATATCCTTGGAGTCTTATCTCTGAAAATTGGCAGAACGTCCATTTTCCTAGGTCCCTGAAAGATTGAATGGAACAGACACCCCCATGCTTCCAAATCACTGGAAATACTCCTGTTAGATCATTACCAATCACATAATAATTTCTGTACTAAAAGATTGAAATGTGTTCTTTTATACTCTAACTGGAATTTCCTTAATGAACACAAAACCACCCCACAGCTATGTCTATATCACAGGTTGTGAGTATTTCAATTAGTACAGCTCGAATGTGTGTTGGTGGAGACAACATGTTAAGATTCCACCGGGCTAATGGATGGCTGATACCTAAACCTGTGGTTCAAATTTTTGGAGATCTGATTTAGGAAAAGCACCCAAGAAAATAGTTTTTAATTGCCAAATATTGTTTTCAAAAATTTATTTAACAGCTCTATATGGAGACCCAGCAAACCACAGAATACGGAGCTTGATTGCTTCATGATATAACCAAAGCATTACAAATTAGAGTTGTTATTTTTTGTTTCTTCAAGGAGAATGTCTTTAGGGGATACTTCAGGGTAACTTCAGACACTGTGAATTCTACCAGTGCAAATGCCACTGCCTCCTGTGAAATATTTTCATTCTTAATTATATTTGAACACTAAAATCACAACTAATTTTGCTTTCTCTCTCTGAACAACTGTGCTATTATGATCTTCTTACTGAAAAAACGCAGTAGAGAATATTCAAGTATTATGTATTTGTAATCTAAAGGAACAAAAACATTTGTACTTTCACCTCAAATTTGCATTGAATTGCTTGAACAATCAACAGCACTTGCACTGTTTCACCTTAGTTATTCACGGAACGGAATCCTGTTTGCCTAAAAATAAAGGCAACTTGTGTAAAAAGACAGTGTGACTTCAAACTTAGTTTGAGAAGGTGGATGAACAATAAATTTTATATTAAGAACAATACATGATTTGAAAAGGAGCATCCATTTTCTTTTATGCTAAACAAGCTTTACATTTCATTTGTATCTCTGCCACATTTCAGCAAGATTACATGTTCAGAGAGCTGATGTTATGACTAATTTCATTCATATTTAAGGAAAAAATGTAGCCAGTTTGAGGGGGAAATACTGACAGCACTAAATGGTGTTCTAGGATAGGGAAGAGAAAAGACAATTATTTTTCTGCAATGTAACGTACAAGGTTTTATAAATTACAGGGCAATCACAGGGAACAATTTTGATGTGATAGTTAGTACTCAAGGTATGGTACAGCCCAGATAATAGAAGTGGACAAAAATCAGACCACAGGGGGAAAAAAATGAAAAATAGGAAGTATTCCTACAGGTTTTCTGGTATTTCCTTTTCCTCATCTCTGTTACACACACACACACACACACACACACACACTCACACCTGCCCTTCATTCTTAGATAGCCAAAGTCCTCAACTGGGTTTCCTGGGGCCACACTATAGACTCCCACTGTCTAACACTATGTCATTCTCCTATCCTCAATACTATTTTTATCCCCAGTACAGAGTCTAATCTGACTGTTCTATCAGGGCAGGGTATCATGCGATTCAACTCTCTTCTGTGTCAATGGCAGACAACACAATTGATTATAAAATTACTTCCTGTTGAGTCCCTGTCTCCTCTTGAGAAGGATTCAATAATGCATATTATAACACAACACAGGACATTCTAGGCAGCCACTGCCCATTGTCAAATTTGGTACCTTAGTGTCATAAGATAGAAATGGTTCCTATATGAAGTGGATTAATGAAATAAATGATACTGTGCAGGGTCTTTTTTTAAAATAGTATATTTCAATAAGCGAATAACTATAAAAGTTAAAAAAATCCCTCTTGACTTTCATAGCTATGTAGGGCTGGGTGCGGATGAGGGACAAACACTGAACATATACAATGTTCCTATGACAAGAAAAAGAAGATGCAAGAGCCCATGTACTCCAGCCTGAAGGATGGTGGGCAGAGAAAGTTGATACCTGAGTTGAGCTTTACTGAGAGTTATATAATCAACCAGGCAGAGGAAAAGTTGGGAAAGAGGAATGATAGTGTTGAAAGTACCAGGAAAACTGATGAGAGGAAAGTACCTAGAATTTGGCAGAAGTAGAATTTTAAAGAGACCAGCTCAAGAAAGAAAGGTTAATGTTATTATGTTGGTATTAAAATATTGTAATTCCAGGTCAAAATAAATATATTTAAGGAGAAAGTGACCTTTTAATCATATCTTTTCTGTGTAATGATTAGGTTTTTAGAGCTGAATTCTCCTTCATATTGGGTCTACCTGAAGTATTTTGCTGAGGCAATATTTTCTTGCAAGGTTTTTATGAATGTTTTGTTACTGATGAAAACATAAGTCTTAAATCACAAGCTCAATAGAATATAATTTTTAAAGCATCTTCATTCTTAATCTAATAATTCACTCCAGTCTCCACACAAGAAATTAGAGGCCATTAATTTAATTATTAATTAATTTATACATTTATAAATATAATGTGAGAAGAATATAGGTCATAACCCCCCCCCCAAAATTGGCTACTTGATGAGAGTTAAGGAAACTAGGTTTGTCATATATGGTATAGAAATTTACTACAGACTGTTACTTGATTTTTCCTGGACATATGATATTTTTCTGAGAATTAGTACCAGATTCTATTTGAAAAATAGAATTGATTGTTAACAAATTATCAATTTAAATGTGAATGAATATTCTAATTTTAGCTCATACATTAACAAATAACCAGAATGAATATAAAACAACTTCCAGGCCTTGAATGTGACTTAAATCTGAGATAATGGCATTGCAAAGCCTAGAAGAAGGTTGAGAGTCATAAGGAAGGAACAAAATGTTCTTTGTTTAGTTAAAAATACCAAGATGACATATGGCTGGATGACTTTGAAATAGCACTCTAAGCTTAACATTGAGATAAATAGCAAATCAGGTCAATAGTTTGAGTTTGGGTAAGATGAATATTGGCAAGTAACCTATTTTCACTTCAAAGATGCAAAGGAGATTGAAAAATTTGCAATTTTGTGTCAGGATATAATCACAAAGCGTATCATAATTTTATATTCTGTCCAGCAACACTAATAGGATTTTAGTACTTTTGCCTTCAAATTATAAAGAATAATTGCAAGAAACCCTAAAATGAAAATGTTAAATTCTTTTCAAAGGTAAAAATAGAGAATTTACATTTTTTTTTTGTTTGAGAAACATTTTATTAATAGTCCAGCTGGTTATTGATGGTAATTAGGTATAAGAAAATGAAACAAAAAAGCACAATTTTTATCTCCAGCAGAATTCTGTTTTTTTAAAGGATAAATTAGATCAGACTGGTAAAAATGTAATGTGAATTCCACTACTTCTAAGCTGACATATTTACTTGTATAACGTGTTGTCATTATCATCAAATTCATTAGATACCGCCAGTATTTTTAGCTGTACAGATAAAAGCAACTAAGCCAGAGTTTGGAATTATCTTAAATATAAAACATATTATTGTGTACATAGAATATATTTCACCTCAATGAATCCTTAAAGTGATTTACAACTCTAGTAAATTAGAATTGCCTTTTCTGAATTGAAATGAATATAGCTTCAATATGAAGTTCCAGGAGCATTTTACACTTATGAAAATAGAAAAACTAAGTAGATATCTCATTTCTTATGTTTAAAGAATGAATGACCATATATTAATAATATTAGGAAATTATGAAGATCATGTAGACATAATAATTTGGGCTTCTTACTCAAGAGAAATGTTTATACCAAAATTTGGAGATAACAATCTGAGGCCCTAAATTCTGAGTATGTTTTTTAATTTTTAAAAGTAGATGTTACAGGCCAGGCACGGAGGCTCATCCCTATCATTCTAGCACATTGGGAGGCTCAGATTAGAAAATTGCTTGAGGCCACGAGTTTAAGATCAGCCTGAGCAACACAGGAAGACCCACGCCTCTCTGTCTCTAGCAAAATTTTTAAAAACTTAGCCTAGCTTGGTGGTACACACCTGTAGTCCTAGCTACTCAGAAGATGTTGAATTTTTTACATTTTATAATACATACAAATAATTATAAATTAGCTTTTACAAATGTTGTTTTTTATCATTACTCTTATCTCCAGTGTGAAAAATCTATTAGAGTTGGATGATAATGTGTTTTGATTGCAACTGTATACCTGGCTCTCATATAGAAAGAAACAATATAAACACAGATTAATTTGTCATTTTTACATTTATTCTAAAGCATGTGTTTCAAGATTTTCTGTCTATAAGAGACAAAAAAAGAGTTAACCAGTCTGGCTGGCAGTCTGAATAATTTTTTTTTCTATAGACTTACTTCATTTTTCTCAAATTCACAATTATCTCTATTAAATATTTATAGAAAAATCTGGTATATTCATAAGCCTGTTTACTTCTACTATATATTCTAATTTAGGGATGAGACTGTACAAGGAAATGAAAAAATTGTTCCCTTTGCCTTGCAAGAGTTACGGATCTTTCTAAATAGTGACGTACGCTGGCTTTTTTTCAGACCAGCATAATCTCTTAAATTATGAAGTTATAAATAAGGATGGATATGAAAAGTGAGTTCCTTCCTGCATTTACTTCTTCAAAATTGTCCCTGGGATCATATTAGCCAGACTGGAAATGTAGCATCAGTTTGCCAAAATTACAGCTGATCATCACAAAAACAGGTATCTCCTTCCAATACCTGTCCATGAAATGCATTTTAAAAAGTTACTATTAGAGTGTGGGATAGTAGTTCAAATCTGGGCCCCACCTCCTACTATGCACAGCCCTGGGTAAGTACTTAACTCCTGTGCGGCTCCATTTCTTCACCTGTAAAATGGAGATGACGATATTAATTACTTCATCTGTTACTGCTCTTTTAGAACAATGCGAGGCACATAATTCGTTTACATAAGTGTTGTTTTCCATCATTACTCTTATCTCCAGTGTGAAAAATCTATTAGAGTCGGATGATAATGGGTTTTGATTGCAACTGTATTATGCTTGAAATGAATTTGAGAGACTGAATTATAGAATTTGACGATTACAGTGATCAAATAAACAAAGAATTGCCAAGTTTTCACTTGGCTAATTGATATGTGTGTAATTATTGAGTCGTTAAAAAAAATACTCAATTGTATCTTGTTTCAGGATGTGTGCTTCGCCTGATAGGGTGTTACCTTTTTTGCATCTTAAGCACAGGAGGTAGAGAGTAACTTCTGAAGTTCAAATTCCACAAATGCTTCTCCTTTATCCCTGTTCCTTCCCACTGCATTATCTCTGACAATGCTTCTGTCTCTCGCTGCTGCGGCATGGTGCAATTAGCAACGATTAATTAACCTTATAGAAAACCTGTGTGAAGCTGATTTAAGCTCCTATTTTTTTCTTTTTTCTCTCTTTGTGTCTGTAGAGCTCAGGGTTTGGGAAGAACTTCAGTCAGCAGGGATTTCTTTTTCACTTATTATACCTACCACAAATTCAGCGGATGTTTTACATGAGATTTATTTCCCTTAAAATTTTATAAAGCTTTGAAAAAAAAAGAAAACCACAAGAATACTTATCATTTCTTCTTTTTTCTGCATATAACTTAATTTATGCATATGATTTTTATTTCCTCGTTAGTGTGTGATTATCACTACCATTACTTTCAGGCAAAATGAACATAATGCCTTTCTTTTAGATTCTTCTAATCTTAATAAACATTAAAAAAATGATTTGCTAGCAAAATGATTTCTTAGTTAAATATACGTGTTATGTAAATGGTCTATGCACAAGATTGCCATTAGTTTAGATCAATTAACTTTCTAATTGAAACTACTCTTTTCATAAATCAATAAAGGAGTGCAAGGTGAGAACTGGGGGTATGGACTCCAAAACTCTGTGAAGGAACAGGCCTCACTAAAAATAATAATAATAATTAAGCACTGTCCATAATAGCTACTCTGGAGTCACATAGGGCAGTCACAAAGATTCTAAACTCTCTCTATGGATGCCCAAAGCCTAAGGATACTTTCTGAGATATCTTCCAGGTCTATCATTCTGTTGGATTGGCTGACCCACCCAGACCAGTGGCCCATACCAAAAAACAGACTCAGCTGGAATTGTGACCCTAACCCAAGAAAGAATTCAAAACAAGATTCTGTCCTGACGGGCTTATCCTTTACCGTACCAGACTGTCTTTAAAAACCTTGTCTACCCAACTCTCCAGGGGCATATTTGAGAAATCTCTTCCATCTCCCAGCTTAGCCCTTAGCGCTTAACAGAAGTTAACCCTTTCTCTGCTGTAATACCTGTTGCCTTGAGCATGGGTAATGAACCTGAGAGGGTGGCAACGTTATTATTTTGTTGATCATCTGCCCAAGTTAAATGTCATTGATCAATTATTTATATAACTAATAAAAGGTTAAAGGTGAAGAATCAATAACTCATTCCAGAAATCAAAACAAAGCCCCTCCCATTGAAATAAAAGTATACAAACAAGGTCCCAATATCAGAAATGATAAAGAAAATACTATTTCTGTCAAACCCAAATTACAAATAAAGGGTAATATATTTTTCTAAAAGTAAAGTAACAAAATAAAAATAGACCAAATCTAACTAAGAATTTATACTCTGCTTTTTAAAAAATTAATGATTTCTTTGTGTTTTTTTTTATTTTCTTTATTAAATTGCTGAGAACACCAGTAGTGGAATAGATTAATCAGTAATTGGCAACTTATATTTAGCAGAGATTGCTGGTTTATAGAATGTTAACGTCTACATATTAGAAAAAATCCTATTTTTTTATGACTAATTTTATTAACATCTTTAGGTGCAAGATCCATGAGCCATAGGGGAGTTTGCAGACATGGTGGAAGTAATGCCAGTCTCAGATGTATGCAATTGGCCCTGTGTTTCTATCTTGCCACAAGATTCCCGCATACCCAGTGAATCACTTCCTCTCTTGGCACGTATTTCATTATTTCAAAATTGCCTTCACTATCTCTGAGCATGAGGTAGTCTTCTGCAGAACTGAGATGATTTGCAATGGTACTCCCTGGTTGGTGCTACATGGTTACTAGTTGTTCTGATTTTAATCATATAATTTCACCTAGCTAATTAACATAATATAACCTCTTAAACTAAGTCAATCATAAGTGAGCTCTCTCAAATTCTGAGACTCCCCTCACTGCCCACTTTAGGGCATTTTCTCACATCATTATAGAGATAACAGCTTTATGATTAGCCAATATTAATAAGATCAGACTACATGCACATTTTTACTAGAATCACTGAGTAGATATGTATAAAATTGTGTTAATAATTTCACCAATCTTGATGATGATGTAATACTACCGATAATAACCAAACTAACTTGCTTAAAAAGAATAAATTTTCATAATAATGCTTTACAAAACTTGTTTCTTTCTCCACTTTACTATAGAAAAGTATCTTGAATTCTTTTCTTTTGTCAATACTCTCTGAACATTCTCTGTATTTGGTTAAAAATAGAAACAAAATAACAGTTAACTTGGCTTTTTATTTATTTACCTCTTCCTTTTTTTATTCCAGAGTATTACAAGAGTGCACTCATTTTGTTCACATAATTTACAACTGTATATTTTAAGTTGATATTATGTTATGTCAATATGACTGCCATTATGATAGAACAAGTAATTTAAAAATGGTAAATATTTGCATGTTAGATACTTATTTAGTAATTTTTTGCTAAAAAAGCAACAACTTTAATCATATTCATATTTTAATAAGATCCATAGTTTTCTCCTCTTATGACTTTGAATGTTAAAGTCAAGATAGTTAAATATCAGGGAAAAAAGAGTCAAGTGTCACCACTCACAACAAAACAAGGAAAAACAAAATATGGAAATCACTAAGACACAGATTGGAGGGAAAATGTTTTCATTGCATACATATGTGTCAGTTTTTATATTTCATATTCTTTTGAATTATTTGATGTTCGCTGAGCAATCCCATTTCTTTTAGCAGATACTCCATATACCATGATAATAATTTATGGGCCATATGCCATTTTATCCTTTTTTGATTTGTTTATGTTTATCTATTGATTAGATGCAAACAATATTCCTTACATATTGAAATTCTGTGATTCTTTAAAAACTGTGAATATGAGTCTTTCTCTAAGAACCAAAGATTTCATTTCAGCAAATGTTTTTAAGTTGTATCCTAAAATGTAGATACCATAAGATAATCTCTACCAAATGAAGTAAAAAAGTTTTGCCCAGCTACATTTCAGCAAATAGAAAACTACATCAAGTTTATAATCTGGTAAACCAAACATACCTCATATAGTCTGTTGTAAAGTAGCTAAAGAAAAGGTTTGGTCCAGAAATTGAAATATTATGAAAAAGAATGTCAATTTTGCAAAATAAACTAAAACTATTTAGCATTAAAATACAAAAATATTAATCACACATGGGGCATTTCTGTTCACTGAAGTTAAATCAGCCACTTATGATTTTTTTTTAATTTTACTTATAGCAATCATCTTGCACAAACTGAAAATTATATTTCATTTGCCAGAGTCTCACTCGTTGCAAAAACTCTTATTTTTAACACTAAGTAATTGACAAGTCTTAAAACATGTAAGGAAAGCAGCTGTTTTAGCATTTAAACCCCCAAAGCTGAACTTTCTTCTTATACTATTCTTTTAGTCCTATTCCTATAGAGTTAGGACATTACAATCAATGTAATAGGAGTTACATGTTACGGAAAAAGCAATGGCAATGATTAATACCACAAACAAAAAAAGCAACTTTTTTTTTTTTTTTTTTTTGAGACGGAGCCTCAAGCTATCCCCCTGGGTAGAGTGCCATGGCATCACAGCTCATAGCAACCTAACTCCTGGGCTCAAGCGAATCTCCTGCCTCAGCCTCCCAAGTAGCTGGGACCACATTCGTATGCCACAATGCCCGGCCATTTTTTAGTTGCAGCCATCATTGTTGTTTGGCGGCCCGGGCTGGGGATTCAAACCCGCCACCTTAGGTGTATGTGGCTGGCGCCTTAGCCGCTTGAGCCACAGGCGCTGAGCCAAAAGCAATGGTTTTAATGCATACATTTTAATATTTAAGGTGATGTATATATACAAAAATGTGAGTGTACATATTCAAAAATATATATAATATTTTTAAGTAGCCTCTTGCTGTTTTACTAAATTGGCTATCTTTTTTTAGATGCAATAACATTTTGCATCTAAAAATTCCTTCAATAACAGCACATTTTGGACCAAGATAAGCTATAATTTTCTATAATCAGTGTAATTGTACTTAAAGCTAACCCAGTCAATATAATCTCTCACAGCTACCTTTCCAGCACCACTTACAGATTTAGTGATCCTTCAGCTTTTGGCACCAAGGTCCCTCCTCATCATTCATTTTGCATTTTAGTTTTTGGTGTGTATATTTTAGATGTTCTATGACATCTTTATGAAGCCTGCAAATTATCTCTTCATTTTTATTCAATTACTCTGGAAAAGTCAACTTTGCCTTCCTTTAACATGTAGTTAAAATGGAATCTTTTACTCGCACATTACGTTTAGAGACTTTTAGTCACAATCTAAATGTATTTATAACACAAACATTTATTCTCTAACCTTTCCCAATCAGCCTGATTAAAAAAAAATGTACTTACCTGGTCTTTTAGTAGAAAAATCCACTAAATTCCCCCAACATCTATTATGTCAATCACAATTATGTCCAGTTCATCCTGATGACCCTTAACATAGGAAATGCAATGTTTTGATGTTATCAATAATTGGCAAAAATCTTATGCCCTGTGCCAATCCTTTATAAGAGATTCCAATTTCCTTAATGGAGGGAGGCATATTTTTTCAGGTCAAAAAGAGTTCAATATAAGCATTCAAATATTTCACCCAAATATATATACTCACAGCCATTAATACATACATTCACATGTATACTATGTAACTTTTATATATAAAATTTCCCTGTTTATTTATTAACTTAGGAACACAATGATCAGTAGTCTGTATACATTAGCTTTAAACATCTATCTCAGTGAATGTTCTTCTCCCCTTTTAGAGGTGAAAAAAGAGACCTATTCAGATTGCATGACAAGATTAACCTCACACAGCTGGGAAGAATCAGAGAAGATTCAAACTCAGTTGACCAACTTCCTAACCTATGGTTTCTACCATATCTTGCTTCTATGTACAAGGTAGTTATTCAACAAATACTCGTCCCTATTATTTGATTTTTTTCTACTAATCACCGCAAACTTTAAAATAATCATTTCTAAAAACAAAACAAAACAGAGAAAAACTCTTTCCATAGCCCCGCTGCTTTGAGAAATGATGTTCCCCCTGAGCAGAGATCTAGAAGTCGCATTTCAAATCGCTTGCCCAAGCACTAATGTTTACAACCCCCTCTGGTTCCTCTTAATCATTGGCTGCTGCTGGGAGCTCTACCAAGAGCAAAAAAGAAATGGTTTTCCTTTTCCTTCCCTTTCTAATGGGACCTCTGTGCGTACCCAAGTCCTCAGATGCTCAGGTTCCTGAAATATTTGCAGATAACCTACAGCACATCTTCTGTACGCTTTAAATCACCTCTGTTGTAACACCTACTATAATGAAAATGCTATAGAAACGTTATCCTGGGGTTTTTTGTATCTTTTTTTTAACTTTTTTCTAAACATTTTCACTCTGCATATGGTTAGATCCATGGATGTGGAGGTCTGAGAGTATGTTGGTGTACTTATTTCAATAAACTCAGCCTCTCAGAATGGAACATTTTAAGGGAATATTTTAATTGGGAACAAAGAACTGAGTTGCTAAGAAAGATGAAACTCAAGGAAGAGGGAAGCAATTATACAAGCATCAGTTCAATGCATTAATGCCCCACCTTGCCCCCATTAATAAGAAAAGGTTGTCTTTCCCAAAAGACTGAGTTTTTTACCCCCAAGAAAAAAGCTCTATTTAGGAAAAAATGAGTACAGTGACTTCTTAAGTAAAATTATATTTGTATTTTTGTGCTTTTGAGTCTGAATTTGTTAAAGCAAAAAACATATAAAGAAAGGAAACAAAAACCGTTGATTACAAACGTCTGTGGTGTATCCCATATGCACTTACACCATTCGACCTTGGACACTGGAAACGTGTATGTTGCTGCACTTGGAGCATGGATGTTGACTGTGGAACGCTGACTTAATGGGTAGATGCTATTAATCCACTCTGTTACCTGCTCATCTTGCCTGAGGGATTCTGGCATGTCATTTTAGCTATGGCTATGCCTACTTTCTCTCTTTTTTTTTTTCTCCAGGCCACACTATGAAATGACTGGAGTCCGTGCTCAGGGCATCATAGCTTTCAGAAAACTTTCAAAGTAGTTTTAATTGCTAAACAGAATTTTTGCTGACAGTATCCCCAGCAAGTACTCACACTGAGATCAAACAATATGCCTTGCTTGGCTGGCATTGCTGGATGGCGAAATATTCCAGACTTATTCAATCTACCTTTTTAACAAAAATCATATTTTTATTTTATTTTTATAAATTCATTGGAGTTCTGTCTGGAAAAAAAAACAATAGCCATGCTAGAAATTCTAGGAGAAATAATTTTAGAGGGAATGGGTTGCACTGGTGTTGGAAAGAAGAAAGGGGTGAAGCAGGGGTGGTAAGGATTTTAGGAGGACTAGTTACCTGAGACCAGAAATGTGCTATTGCTTCAGGACCACAAGCCAATACCTGCTGCTGAACTGCCAGAGCTCTAGGAGCTCCACAGCTTCAGACTATGAGAATCAATGGCCTCTGAGCAGGAACACACATTCCCTCTGAGGATGTTCCAGGCACCTGGGAACTCACCGATGCCTACAACCACGTCCATTGCTCTTAGTCATCTGTGGCTGCTGGGAACTCCACCAAAGGCAAGGGAAACAACAGCAACACCAATAACAAGAACAAATACAGTTTTCCTCTTCCTCTACCTCCCAATCTCTACACTTAGCCTCCACTAGTAGTGCCTAGCAGGAAACTTGGGAGAGGAGCCCAAGGAGCCTGAGGAGCCTGAGCAATCTATCACCAACTTCAGAGTGAACAAGGAGCTTACAGCCAACAGAGAGGACACTGAGTGATTTATTTTATTTTATGACTCTATTTTATTCTTTTTTATTCTAACCATTGATTCATTGAGATGGAGTCTACAAAGTGCCTTTGGCAGTGATTTGACCATTATAAAGTTACACGCTAAATGTCAATTTCATAGGTGACGGTCTTGCTAAAATCAGTTTATATTTTCTTGCTTTCTATAACAAAGGCAACTGAATATAATTTAACTTTTTCCTGATGACTCAAGGTTAACTTTAGAACATCAGTGCTTATAGGGGATCACCGTCTTCAATGCCTTTTGAGATGCAAAATGATGTTTGCCCTAATTCTAATAATTCCACACTCCTACAATTTTGCTTTGTCCTCAGCTTCTGTCTTGTCAGCAATAACTTGGTGTGCTTGTCAGTATACGCCCATTTAGTAATATTCTTCCCGTTCCTAATTTTTAATATTGATTTCTTGTATGTCAAGATAACTAGGATTTCTTCATTTGTATTTTACAAGCAGAAAATCGAAATGAAACCTAGTGGCAGCCTGTGAGAGCTTCCCTCCTGAGCAATATGATTGAGAGTACCTGTTTAGAGATCATTTCTGTCTATTCTCTGTTTTCCTCTATTTTTCAGAGAGCTGTGGTTGTTTGCTAAGTACCCTCCAGGTAGTTGAGATGTTAATGTAATATTGGCAGCCAGCAACAACAGGCTAATTTTGTGAATGGCCTGAGGTACATTCTGAATGATTCATCTCATAATAAAAATTATTCCATAGTTGAAAGAAATAAATCCTTTGTCTTTATGAATGCAATGATGGCTTCTATTGGAGATTCGCAAAAGTTTATCGTGCTTTGCAGACTATGAATAGGAGCTTAGGGACTCAGAGAATCACAAAAATTATTCTCATGCATTGTTTCTAGATCTTACATTAAATGTATGTACATATCTGTATGTGCACAATGTGTGTGTGTAGCTGTGTGTGTGATGTTTGTTTGTCAACTATCTATTTACTGTTTGTTGGATGAGAATAGAGAGTTTAAGAGACTGAAGAAAATAAAATTGGAAAGAAAGTGTTTTCAATGGAACCTAAATCTAAAGGTATCACCAAGAAAGCTTCAGATTCCCCTCCATTATCCTACATAAGGACACTATGATCTCATATACTTAATTGTTCACATATAAAATAACATACATTTTTATTGATCCCTTCCATAGTTCTATCCACCTTACATTTTGTATCTTCTTACCATCATCATATTATCTTATGCTTGGCATTTAAAGAATCATCCCTCAGGCCTAATGAGTGAGATTATGCTTTCCTAACAGCAGTCAGCTGCCTCTCCCAGGCCTCTGTCTCTGAGGGTTATGGAAGCTGAAAACGGCACAATTGTGTATACCCAGCACTGAGGCCCAGGGTCACGCTAGCCAGTGAGTGACAAAGTCAGTACAAAACCTCAAATCACTAAGAATCCATGTTTGAAAATCCTTGCCAATTTATAACTTGGAGAAGCATAATTAAGACAATAATTTACATAATAAAGGTAGCATATTAGTTTTCTATTATTGCTATTTAAAAAACTCCATATACTTAGTGCCTTAAAATAACGCAAATTAATTTTCTTACTGTGCAGGTAGGTTAGAAATATGACATAGTTCTCCCTTGGCTAAAATAAGGTATCTGTATGGTCAGCTCTTTCTGGAGGCTCTAGCACTGGTTCTCAACCTGTGGGTCGCGACCCCTTTTTAACAGTGAAAATACACTGCAGCATTAGGAAGGTTGAGGACCACTGCTGGGGGAAGATGAGTCTCCTTGCCTTTACCAAATTCTACCAGCTGCCAACTTTCCTAAGCCCGTGGCCCCGCCTTCTCCCTCTCCAAAGTCAGGGATGGCTAACTGAATCCTTGACACTCAGTTTCAGCTGACCTGTTCCTTAGTCATACCTCCCCTGACTCTGGACCTTTGGTCTCCCTCTTATAAAGGGGCTCCGATGATTACCTCGAGTTCACCAGGATACTAGGATAATTTCAGTGTTTTAAAGTTAGCTGATTGACAAACTTCATTGCACCTGCAATTCTAATCCCCCTTTGTCTTTTTTTTTTTTTTTTTACTGCATTCTCTCCCTCTTACTCCCCGAAAGGAAGAGAAGAATGATCATCAAATCAATGGCAAATGGCAATTGCACTAAAGCAACCCCAAGAGCTGGCTTCACGCTCAGGAGAGAATGCTGCGCCTCCTCCTCGTGGTTTCCAGTGCTCTACACATTCAGAGAGACTTCTCTAGTAATGAACTCTAGAAATGATCCCTGAAAGTATTGTCTTACCCGCTTCGTCTTTTAACTGACCTATTTACAAGTTCCAGGGATTAGGGCATGGACATTTTGGGGAGGTCACTTTTCTGCCTCTACTAGTCAGGAAAGGTGATAATACATATAAATGTTCCCATAGTTTCGTTTTCTTGTCATAAAAAGCTTATCAGGTAGGAAGTAGTAGCTTCATTTTATAAGAGAGAAAATGATATCTTATGGGCTTTTAGTTTT
This sequence comes from Galago senegalensis, assembly GCA_963575145.1. Classification (NCBI taxonomy): domain Eukaryota; kingdom Metazoa; phylum Chordata; class Mammalia; order Primates; family Galagidae; genus Galago; species Galago senegalensis. The sequence goes on along the minus strand of CAUYTI010143792.1, from coordinate 11,292 downwards.
TATTGGTGGAAATTTTTAAGAAATATAAATATAAAACCTAAGGATTGCAAGGCTTTTAGTCTGTAAAAGATAATTTAATGAAGTTAAGAGGAAACATTACATTTTCTATTCAGGAAACCCACAGAAAGGTATATTTTTTAAAAAGCTTTTTTAAAATTTAAAAAAAACTTCCATTTTGTGATTTTGTGGAAAAGAGGAAAGAAAAAAGATGCCAATGATTTCAGTAAGAAGTTATAAATAAATGTTACTTTAAAATAGCTTTATTTTCTATCTTGAACTTCTAAGATCTAAAAGGAGTTTAGTGATAATAGGCATGAATGAACAAATTAACATTGACCCTTAGTTTGTGCAATAATTTCGATTGCAAATGGTCCCCTTAGACTTCTGCTAACATCATTTACCCTCTCTGAAATGCAGTTTGCACATCAGTAAGGAAGTAGTAAGGAAATAACTGTGAAATAACATAAAAAACTAACTAGGACATAATAAGTGCTCAATAAACTACAGCAGTTGCTAGCATTTATTGTCACTAGAACTTTCCCCATCCTGACAGGATGTAATGCTGCATTGTCTGGCTAATGACAACAAGGAAAGGCTATGACACAACTGTCCTCAACTCTCAGCTTAACCACATATAATGTATTTTTATTTAGAATGTGAAAATATTTCACAGATTTAAGTTTTCTTTTATCCCCCACCCCCAATAAGCTTGTGACACAAAATAAGAAAAGCAATTCACTCCAAGTATTCCTTCAGGCAGTGAATTCCTTTAGGAGTTTGATATGTGCGATTAAAAAAATTACTATTTAATGAATTGTTTGGAGAAACAAAGGTAAATCACAAGTGGACTTGACATATATAATGTTAGCCCCACGACACACACACGCACACACACACATTTTATATATATATATAGATAGATAGATAGATAGATATATATATATATACACACACACATATATATATGATGGAAGAGAGCAGTAAACATTTATTTAATGTATCAAATTGTGTGGGTTTGTTAAAGTTTACCATTTGTAGAATTTGGAGATGATAATACCCTCAGTGTCATCCTGAAGTGACCTAGAGCAACAATGCCTGGCAGGAGCAGGCAAACCAGGGTAATAGATCCAAGAAGGCTTGAGGCCTACCACATGAGTACTTGTTGAATCACACTGAACTTAAAACATCAATGAATACTAGATACAATTACCAGACAAAATTTGGGTGTAAGTCATGTTCTCTGGTGCTATTGCTTCTAATAGTAATTTAATCTATATTAGATTACATTTTTCTAACATTATCATAAATTTAACTTTCCAGTTATTTAATAATTCTAATAGAGGCAAAATACTATCTCTGAAAAAGAATATATGGTTATAGAAATATTTCTATAAATACTATAATAATTTTTAATTAAGTAACCCATTATTTCTCCCACATAAGGACTAATATAGGTTAAATAAGTCCACCAAAGTTAAAAGATTTTTTTCAGATATTACAAATGATCAGTGACTTCTTTAATATAAGGGGTTTTGTTAAATAAATAGAGATTTTAAAATGTCATTAAAGATAAAGCCATAAAAATTAAGAGTTTTTTAATAGTTTAAGTCATACCTTTCCATTTAATTTTATTTAGTACTTGTTGTATCTTTCAACTATGTGATAAGAAGTCTTACATAGAATATGAATAGATTTTTCCCTGTTACATTGAAGTAAAAAATTCATTTTATGTACAGTATTATTAGAAATAATATGAGAACTGACTCTATGCTTTTTTTTTTATCAACTATAACATTTTTTGCAAATTTCACTTAAAATTAGCTACTGCTTAAGGTATTTCAGTCTTGAAATTATAATTAATTCACTAATTAAAATAGTTAATCTGTGTCCATTTTATGCCACTGTGAAATTCTATAATAAGGTCACAGAAATTTCCAAGGTTTGGAAATTTTATATATATATATACACACACTTATATATATGCATGTATGTATGTGTATATACAGCATAAACAAATAAATACAGATGAAATATATAGTCATCAATTAATCTATATTTATTAGCCAGCCAACCTTAAGGATTATAAAGAAATGATAATGACTCGGAGCCTGTGGCTCAAGTGGCTAAGGCGCCAGCCACATACACCCAAGGTGGCGGGTTCGAATCCAGCCCAGGCCCGCCAAACAACAATGAAGGCTGCAACCAAAAAATAGCCAGGCATTGTGGTGGGCGCCTGTGGTCCCAGCTACTTGGGAGGCGGAGGCAGGAGACTCGCTTGAGCCTAGGAGTTGAAGGTTGCTGTGAGCTGAGATGCCATGGCACTCTACCCAGGGGGACAGCTTGAAGCTCTGTCTCAAAAAAAAAAAAAATGATAATACAGGCAGTCTCTGAATTATAAAGTGGATAGATCTTGTAGGTTTGTTCTTAAGTTGAATGTGTATGTAAATTGGAACAAGTCCATTTACCTATTACCAGTAATAGCCTCTGTTAATCCGTGTGTTGTGTATCAGTGGGATGCTTGTAACTTGGAGACTGCCTGTAAACATATAGATGTATTTACCCTAAGGATATAAGAATATGAATTTAAGGCTGCCGATTTACCCAGACTGGCACAATAATGCGGTTTCATGAAGAGGACAATTGTGTCATAAAGGTGACATGCATGGCTTCACTGATAACCTGCAGGTACCCCTGGCCCTACTGACTGCCGTGGAATGCAGTTTCTCATTTTCACAGTGCAGAGGCCACCTTTACACTGTGGCATTGACACAAGGTACCTACTACAGTGGCTTAGGAAAATTCTATTCTCTGGTCTTGTGTATTTGAGCCACACTGGACCAATTTTACGTAAATGATGTACGTCAAATTACACTCATCCTTCACAACAACAGTGAGGCACTGATTACCATTGAAATTTCAAATAAGAGGACATTTTGCAAATTTCGATAAACTATAAGAAAATCCTAAGAATGATGAAACCTACACACAAAGAATAAGATGAATCTGGATCAGACTGTGCTTTAAAGTCATTTACTTGATACCACAAAGTTAATAAATGGGAAGAGAGATTTAAAGTCCGGGTCTATGTCTCAAACAAGGTCTGTGATAGTGTTCATTAATAATGCTGAATGCAATCCTAGTGCTCACTATTCGCCAGAAATAGTTTTAATCTCTGCACTGTACGTGAATTCATTTACTCATCAGAAGGCCACTTTGTAGTAATCCTCTCCTTCCTCGTTTACACTGAGAAAAGTGAGGCAGCAAAAGGTTAAAAAATGAGCCCAGACCACCCAAATATTAAGTAAGAATATTAGAATTAGAGGTAAATCTCAAGTCACTCCGAAGGTCATGGTTTTAACTATATTTATTGTCTTGGTAGCTATGCGGGCTTAATTACATCTCCACATCTCATTGTGCGTTAGGGCTCCCGCTTGCTTGTTAGCAATTCTCTAATTTAAAAGAAAAATGCTAAATAGTAAATATTTACTGAGCACCTAAGTGTCAAATAGTCTTGCGAAGTGTACAGAAGAAGGCCAGCACACTGCTTTGCTTCACAGAACCTGCTTAGTAATTATCTGTTAATTCATTAATGAGCATACTACTCTATGGACTGATTACAAAAAGACCCTTGAAAATTCAAAGAAAGGTAAGGATAAAATGCCATGCACGTTTTCAGAAACAGAAATGGTGAAATACGTGCAGATTGTTTCTCCTGAAATGTAACAAAAACCACTGGACACACATTAACACCTATTTACCAACTGAGATGAATTTAGACCTTTAAGTTTCCAAGAATATTTCTAAAATGGACATTGGTGTCATATTCTGTAGATGTGTTCAAAATCAGGTGATACCACCGTTCAAATTTCATACCCAGTTTGATGAAAGGATATAAACACATTCCAAACAAACTCTCAAATTAGTAATGTGAGCCTGATTTTATCAGCTTCTGACAGCTTAATATGCTGAAAATAGTGGGGTACATTTTCAAAGCAGCACGCACTAATTTACCCACGTAGCTCACATTTATTTTAATGGGAGTTGAACCAAGAAATTGCCACAAAACACTTTGAACACTTACCCACCTGTGTCTACCAAAGGGAAGAAAACATTAATTGAACTAAAAAAGGAAAATAATCACTTAGCCTCAGCCAAAAAGATGGCTTCACTTTTGCTTAATTTCTACGTTCTTATGCTTTGGTGAAATATCACAAATAAGAACCACCTTAAAATTGTTTTTAAACATTTAATCATATATTGCCTGTGTCATGTTTCAAAGACCTGTCTAACTCAGGACATTAAGTAATGCAGGTTGCTAATCTATTAAACTATCAGTCTTCATTCTTTAGTAGTCAAAAATTCTAATTAGTCATAATGATGTTAATTACAATATCAAAAATTCAGTAGCACAAAATTGGGAGAGTTCTACCTAATCGGATGGCCTCTTTTCTCTAAAATTATTAACATCTTGTCATGGGCAAAATATGTTAATTTACACTGGGTTTTAAAAATGGGTAGGACCACATCTCTAACCTAATGATTCATAAAATCATTTGCAGCTATTAGCCTATAAGTATAAGTGCTGCTAGCTCTTTTATTTCACTGCTTGGTGTGATACTATCAATTTAAATTCTATCAAGTGTGGGAGATTTATATATATACATCACATAATTCATTGAGGCCTGTCAGAGTTTTTAAAATTTGCAACACCATGTGCAAATGTCACAATAGGAAATAACATTTATCCAGGTGTTCTCTGAAACCTCTCTTAAATACCTGAACCCAATCAGGAGTCCTATAAAAGCCAGTGTCAACTATGCTATTGAAGAGTTTAACTTCACCATATGACTTTAGCCAACTCTGACCTTCTCAAAGAATGTATCCACAATCCAAAGTCTGGACTGAAACAAAAAGAAGAGAGATCCAAGCACAAGAGGGAACAGATATCCTTCCAGCATACTTTTTGTCAGGATACAGTACAATCGCTCTGCCTGAAGGTATCTTGATACTTAGAAAATTATCACGTCTTTGTACTTCTATTGCCCTCTCTAATGAGGATGTGAACATGTGTACAGATTTTAATTCACAAGTCCTTATACACCTCAACACCTTTCTTTTGAAACCAAATGACAAACGTCTTTTAATTATTAAAAATTCAAAAGATTAGAGAGCATATCAAAGACTATTATGCATATTCACGGCAATTAAACTAGAAATAGGTTTTATTATTCTCTGTATGGACATGGAACACGTCAAGGAAAGGCTCTCGGGCTTGGCCACGGACTGGATGCATCAATGTGATTTTAGAAAAATTTATTGTACAGTGCCATATGTGAGACATTCTGCAAAGTGTTAGTGTAAATTGTTTGATGCAATATGTCAAATGCCTAGTGCATAATAATTAATTGTCCATCCTCATACCCTGTGCTCCTGGAATACAGAGGGAAGTGCAAGGGGGTGCTGGATTTACTCAAGCAACTAACATATAATTTAAGAGAAAACCAAATTTAAAAAAATATTAACAAACCAGCTAATAGGTAATAATCATAAATATATAATCCCTCTTCTGCCTCTAGTTAACAATATTAACTTGGGTAGTAAGTTATTAATACTTTTCTGAGTTTCAGTTTGCTTATATTTGTAACATATCAGTATTACGACATTTGAGACACAGTATAATGTCTTACTAGGCTGTGGCTTAGCTAGTTACTTAACCCACCAAATCTCCATTCTCCATGTAATAAATTATTATTCCTGCATTATCAGACTGCTGTAAAGACTGATTAGATTATTTTAAAGACCTAGTCCTAGATATCCATCTGCAGAAATTATAATTATTATTCACACAGTTATCCCTGTGTTTCAAGAGAAACTTATTTTGTTGAAGGTATTTGGCCACACATATAATAAAGTAAGTAAATTTATTTTTAAATATAAATAAATCTGATAGTTCCAGGTTCAGAGAAGCTTAGACTGTGATGTGTTGAAGGCAATCCTTTTTCTTCAGAGTATTCAAGAGGTTTTAATACATGCTAATATGCACTGCAGATCTCCAAAGGGAAAATACAGCAATACAACAGCGTTACTCCTTCATAAGTTCACAACAGAACCCCCATTTCAGAGAGGAACTTGTAGAAAAGATCTTCTGCTTAAGAAATTCTGAGAAATACTATAAAAAATGTCTCAGAATTAACTGGGGTTTGTGATATTAAGAGCTTAAGTATTTTATACAAATTATCTTTCAGAATATTGGAGTCATTTTTGTTTTTCATTCTAGAATAAGTAGCAGTGATGAACAAGAAATAAGGGGACATCTACTTTGGGACAGTTGTAAGGAGTACCCGGGCTTTAAATATATTTACCTGCATTGATTTCCTGTGACATTTAGGAGTGGGGAGAACAGACCTTTTTTCATATTTGCATCTTCTTGTTTTTGAGCTTAGATTCCTCGATAAGGAATTGAAACTTAACCCTCAAAACCTTACAGTATTGAAACATAGCTCTTATTCATTAATTTGTGGATCTCCTTGTCAAACAGTCTGTTTGTCACAATGGCTCTGTGACATGACCCACCAATCCTATTAGTTATTATCATAGTCAACAATCTTTTTATCCTCCTAACATTTAAAAAAGTATTTTTAAAATATCCTAGTGAAATATCTGTGGGAATTGGGCAGGCCCTGTGGCTCAGTGAGTAGGGCACCAGTCCCATATACTGAGGGTAGTGGGTTCAAACCCAGCCCTAGCCAAATGGCAACAAAAAAATAGCCAGGCATAGTGGTGGGCACCTGTAGTTCCAGCTACTTGGGAGGCTGGGGCAAGAGAATCATCTAAGCCCAAGAGCTGGAGGTTGCTGTGAGCTGTGACACTACAGCACTCTACTGAGGGTGACAAAATGAAACTCTGTCTCAAAAAAAAAAAAAAAAGAAAGAAAGAAAAGAAATAGCTGTTGAGAATTACTTGGAGCCGATTATTCATAGTTATAAAGTCACAAGATTCAGAGTTACTTGTTCAAAGTCTTTTCTAAAATTGTACACCTTTCCCAGTGCTCCCAACAAGCCCATTAGTTGGTTTAACTGACTTCTTTCCCCAAACAATAATTTGATTTTTAGCTTTGGACTTCACCACATAAATAAACTGGTAGCCACTGAAATATAATGTCTCTCATTTGTAGATTTTGCCCTACTGTCTCATTTTACTATTCTATATGGCTAATGAATTTTCTAATTCATATGTATAAGGTATTGTGGTCAGCATGTCACGGTCTTTTGTGTAGGAATTGTTATCCATGTATTAAGGATAATGACCCTGAAGCTATGAAAAATTACACAAACTCATCAGAACTTACTATGTGCCAGGCTACAGGGGCTTAAAGTCATTTAAATATTTTCAACAATTCTATGTGGCTGGTCTAATTATTGTGGTCATTTACAATAAAGTAATTAAAATATAGAGATTAAGTTACTTGTCCACTTTCACTCAGTTAATAAGCACCAGAGTGAAAATTTAACTCTAGCTGTGTGATTCCAAAGGCCACACACTTAATTACCCTCCTGTGCTGTATCTTTCTTCTTTTTAGTGTTAACTAACAATTCCCCAATCCTAAGGCATCCAGCCCATTATTACTTGAAAAGTGAAATGATAAAACTAAAATGTTCAAGTCATTGATCCCATTTTCTCAGGACTCTCTCAGCCAGCACCCATGTGTAGTTTTCAAAAATCCATTATCAAAAAAATGTGTATTGATCACTGACTCTGTTGCTGCAACATGTGGGAAATTGTGCAGAAGACAACAAGGAGGGGGATAGGAAATGTACAACCTCTATTTTAGAGTAAGATAATTTTATCCTTTCAACATTTGTTATTTTATTGGTTTCCTAATCTTCATAATACATCATTAACAGCATGCCCTTAGATTATTTACAAGTGAATATGCACACATTAAAGTACATGATCATAATTATTACTATTTTACTGATCAGTTAATAACCAAAATAAAATTTGATATAGTTCGACTAGTCTATAAAGTGTGATAATTTGATAGCAAGCTTTAACTTGTAATTCAAGAAAATATAAGAAAAACATTTATTTATTTTTGCCACAAAATTTTTAGTGGGAATCTACAGTGTGTCAGGCACTATTCTAAGCATAGAGGATAGTTCAGTACACAAAAAAAAGTTTCCTTGAAGAACTGTAGTTTAGGGTGGATAGACAATACACACTTCACAAGATGAGTAAATGGCTCAGAGAGTAGGTTATGTGATGAGTGTCACAAAAAAAAAAAAAGGAAGAAGGAAGGACATGCTGGGGAGGGTTCCAGTAGTAAATATTAAATAATCGTTATTATGTGACCCAGGAGTACTGTGCCACAAACAAAAGATCCAGAAGTGAAAGAGTTGAAGCTGCAGAGATCTACCTCTATTACCGGATTTGAAGATGGAAACTTTCATGAATTCTTCAGCTGGGAAACAAATTCTGCCAACAACTCAAGGGAACTTGGAAGTAGATGGTTCTCTAGTCAAGCTTTGATGAGAGAAACGAGCCAGGCCAATGCCTTGATTGTGGCCTTGTGAGACCCTGGGAAGAGAACCCAACCCAGCTAATCCATGCCCAGACTCCTGATCTACAAAAATATAAACTATAGATGTGTGTTATAGACCATAATGTTTGCTATGACTGTTACATAGAAATAAAAATTATAATGCCAAGTTATCAGGTGAGGGAAGAGTCTGGCTGGACCAAGGAGAGTTTTGTGCAAATTTTTAAAAAAGCACTTTCTACATGGGAGATGCATCCTGTGAGCTAAAGTCTTGGGGGTAAGAAAAATGCCTTTCTGCCAGACAGAAAAGGCCATAGACAGAGCCCCGTTCCAAGGAACATGACTTAATGAGACAGCTTCAATTCATTCCCTTTGCTGGCCCCCGTGCCCAACCATGGGCAACAACCCTGGGTAAGATTTTAGTAGTATGAGCAAGACTAGGCAAAGAGTAATAATCTTATTCAAATAATGATAAATAAAAGGAAATTGCAAGAATTTGACTGCAATGGCAACACAAGACACCCAAGGCAGAGCAATGAAGTGCGGGCAGGGTGCAATGGAAGAGTGAGGGTAGATATACAAACCTAAGCTAGACAGACACATGATCTAAAAATGGCTACTCTGTGCTCGGCACTCTGGCATTTTCCTAGGCACCTGACAGTCCCAAAGCTAAATGAAAATACTCTGAATTTTTATGAACATGGGCTCTGCTTAGGACATGGGAAGTGTTGGCCTCACACCCCCGTCCTGCCACATCTTCTGCTGTCTTCACTTCTATGAAGACTCAGTTTCCACCTCTGGTAAAGAAAGATAAAAGCATAGCAATCATTAGATGGTTAGGAGAGTTCTATAAATAATAAATACAAGGTGATTAAGACATTTTTCTGGCACATGATAAAGTGCCATTTAATAATACCTACTATTTTCCAAGATCATATGATTATTACATGACAGAAAAAGATTCAAAATGTGTGTTCTTTAGAGATGCCACAGATAGGAAAGTTGGGAAGACATTTACAGGAACCAAGAACTGAGACAAATGCTATAGAACCTGGAAAAATATGGTGAAACAGAACCAAGTGACTACAGAAGTATGAAGGACTGAGAAAAAAACGTTGATGAAAGACAAATCTAGGATTTTAACTCAGTTGCTAAAGAAAATTAATGTCATTGCCAAAGATGGGAACACTGGGAGAGGAATGACCTGGGTGGTGAAATGACCGTGGTTATGGGAAATGCCACAAGGTTAGAGTGAAGAAAGAGAAGGTGGATGTGAAACAAGTGATATGTATACATGTGTGTGTGTGTGTGTGTGTGTGTGTACATTCGGTCTATATAGCTACATATAGTAGAATCGCCACAGTTGACCACCTCCCTACATTGATCACTTCTTTAAGTTGATCTAATTTGCATAGACTGGACATATACCACATGCACATATCCAGTAGGCCTAGTTCCTTATGATGACTACCTCTATATATTGACCAGCTTGTTACAGTCCGTTGGGCAGTCAATTTATAGAGGTTCTACTGTATTATCTATTTAGTGTGGACCACTAAGCCCAACTGTGTACAATTAGCTGTAGGTAACCACAATCTTTACGAGGATTTAACACAGTCAACTGTGCTTTCAAATAATACAGGAAGCTAATAAGCCCCTGGAGAATTGACACAAGCAACAGCTTCACAACATTCTGGGGATTTTCAGGTTAAAAAAATTTGATTATTCAATGGTAGACAGTTTTCTCTGAAGCCCTATGGATCCTTTTCTATTACCAGTTAACACTTTCAAATTATTCTACTTTTACTGGCAGTATACATAATGCATTCTGAATGGAGCAGGAACTGCTTGTCTGGATTTGCGATATTTAATGCATGCCAAGTTACTTTGAGAAAGCTTTTGCTACTAATTATTTCATTCATGTAATGATAAATAAAAAGAAACAATGAAGAAATAAGACTCCAAGCATTGCTGATTAAGTTATGATGGCTGCATTTATTTGTTTTTATTTTAATAAAAATACTTTGTTAAAAATAATTTATTAGGGCAGCACCTGTGGCTCAAAAGGGTAAGGCACTGGCCCCATATGCCAGAGGTGGAGGGTTCAAAGCCAGCCCTGGCCAAAAAAAAAAAAAAAAAAAAAGGTAATGATAATAATTTATTAAACTTTCAAATGTATTTAAGTATGTGAACCTAATTTTATTTCTATAGTTATCCACCTTTCTCAAACTGGTTTTGGCACTTATTTGGCAAAAGTATATATCAAATTGAAGCTATCAAACCAGAAAAAACACTGCAGGATTCTGCAAGGAATTGTGTTGCCGTAAGGGTGCTGCAGTTAGGGTCTCATGGAAAAGCAATGGCGTGAAGAATAAGCACGCTTATTGAAATTGTGTTTTAAATAAAGGTGACCATCTGCTCGCTCAGGCAAAATGGCGAGTTTCTTTATTTACTGTTGGTTTATATACTCAATCTCCTGCATGTGCACTATACAGCAATGGCCTCATTAACATTCATTATAATCCCTCTGCACATGCGCATTGGACATTGGTGACTTCATGAATCCACTTAAACATCCTGTAACTACCTGCCTTGTAAGTAGCTCCATCCTGGTAATCTGATAATCCACCCAACATACACCTTTAAGCATAACCCTTTCAACATAATCTGGTTTAACATAACTTGATGGAGAACATGTTGTCAGTCATTACTTTCTTTGTTCTTATCTAATGAAGCCTAAGACTATGGAGGAA
>CAUYTI010143782.1:0-27963 GCA_963575145.1 Galago senegalensis | reverse complement strand
AAATGACATGAAGGCTGTGTTGACCAGTTTGATGGAAGTAGTTCAGAATGCATGTGAAAACCCCACACTGTACCCCAGAAGTGCATTAATGTACATAGTTAACATTCAATTAAAAAATAAATTAAAAAAAAAAAAGAAAATATAAATGAATAAACAAACAACACATATTGGAGTATTCATCATGTGATTACTTCTTATCTCAAATTGCTTCGTACCATTTCTATATGTGACTCTTATTCCCTAACTATATAATTCCTTGAAGGAACATTCACAATTAATCTTTTATATCATCAAAGGATAGAGTAGTCTCATTTCCTAGACAAAGAAATCTTCGCTTTTCTGTTTTCTATTAAATACTTTTAACTGATTTCTCCCTGACTTAACTCTTATACTGTTCTGTCTTTCTTGTTTATCCCCATATTTAGTCAGCATGATTTTGGTAAAGTGAAAAACTATCCATGTTGTGTATCAGCTAAAAATGACTCTGTGGGTAAGTAAAGTTTTAAAAAAGTCTCAGAATGGCACAAGAGATTTTTCATTAGCCAAAATTTGACATCTCTACAATCTTCTAAGATTGATACTTCTCCTTAGACGACTAATGTTTTCCTGACCACCCAGTCAACTCAGTAAATTAGTAAATGGCTCACTGACATTAATTATCTCCTACATGTTTTCCTGATATCAAAGAGGATGATCATGGCCTTGTTGACATATACTTCAGTATCCCATGTTATAGCCCTTATCATAAGGTACTGTAATGGCAAGGATACATGCAAATACTTCTATTCATATATGGAAAGTACCTATATCTATGTATTTCATATAAAGAGTGTATACATATATACATTTTTCTTTATAAATGTAGATATATTTATAAGCACAAACACATATGACTAGAAAATTGTAAAGTTGAGGCCTTCAAAGCCAGAGATTTCTTCATTCATCTTTGTGTCAACAGTCTCATCGACTCTTTTCAGGCAGGAAACATGCAATGTTTTCAACAGGAGCACAGCTGGGAGACGCTGATATACCAAGTTTATGAAACCTTACTGAGTTGTAAGCACCTAGTGGCAAGGTCTGAATATAATTGTCAAACCTCATAGAATAACAGTTCTGATGGTCATTCCAGAAAAAGAGCTCCAAAATTGCCTTGAAAGGTAGACTAGGCATTGTGCACAGCTTTCCAAAGTGCCTGCTTCGAAGGTGACCATAGTGATATTCAGCAACAAGATATGTAGCACTTTTTCTAGGATGAGTTCGCAGACTTAATTGTCAGACATCATACGTATCTCCAATGCTTCACCATGCATTTACTCCTACTTTCACTTTTCACTCTGTCAGTCTATTTCTCTGGCCGTTTAGATTATTATTTCCTTATCAATATTGTTAATAGTACTCGCCTGCTTACTAACCCTTCTAGTATTTTTATATGTGAAATTCTAGAATTCTTATCTATTTTCCCACTTTAAAATTGTTAAATGAACTTTAAATACTATCTGGAACACAGATTACAGGTACATGCATTCTTCAAGCATGTCATTGATTATAGAAATATCATTTTATTTATCATTGTCACTTTGAGACACTCTAGATGAGTGACTTCCTACGTTCACTTCTCTCCCCATTTTCATTACCATGATTCTATATCCTAGATATGGCCACAGGAATATTGAGGCCAACCAGGAAATTAACTCTTAGACCTTAAGAACTGATTCTAGTTTTATTTTTCTTGATTTCACTGAGGAGTCATAACCCCATCATTTTAATGCAAAGCCTTCTAAAAAATAGTTGCTGTGGTCATTCTTCTTTTCTTCTATTTATCTATAATCATCATCTGAATTAAATATCGTCTCAATCCTCCTTTTAAAAACTTTGTGATTTAAAGTATGTCAGATTTCATTCAGAAGTATTTATTTAATTGAGTCTGGCTCTTCTTGTTGATTTAAGGTTAATACATATTTACTTATTAATTGCTATTAAAGCCAGTGTGAATCCAAATAAGTTTTTATGGGCAATAGAAGATAGAAACTATTCAAAAAGACTCTTCTTTTGTAACTAATTTAGAACATGGATGGTTGTTGCAACCATGGAAGCTTGCATGTGGAGTAACCCAAATCTGATTACAGTGCTCTACAGTGGCAATACAAAGTATTTTTGTGTGTTTTTTCTCTTCATTGTAGTGAGCTGGGACCAGAAGTTTCTAAATCATTTAAAAGATGCTTTGTCAACATTATAATTCAATTTTGTCTTTTGTTGATATTGAAGAGGTGAAAACAAAAATTCTTTTTATAATTGATGAGTTGGGTATTTATGAGAGATGTCTCATAATTCAGAAGGGGAATGGAAATCCAAACTTGAAATAGAAGCAGTAACTTTTTTTTTTCTCCCAGTGATGACTTCCAAAGACTTGCAAAGACTTAAGAAGGGAGATGAGTTCAATGTTTCATGTGTAGAGAATAGTATGTCAGTTCCAATATATGGGGGGGTTTACTCAGTTAATAAGACTATTGTATATTGAACACTTATAAGAGAGTAGATTTTAGATTCAATTACCACACACACACATGTGTGCACGCACACACAAAACCCTATGGACAGTCATAGATGTTAAATTGGTAACTGTAGTCGTCATTTCACTATGGAAATGTATTTCAAAGCATCATGTTGTACACTTTATTTATTTATTTATTTTTTTGAGATGGAGCCTCAAGCTATCCCCCTGGGTAGAATGTCATGGCATCACAGCTCACAGTAACCTCCAACTCCTGGGCTCAAGTGAGTCTCCTGCCTCAGCCTCCCAAGTATCTGGGACTATAGGCACCCACCACAATGCCTGGCCATATTTTGGTTGCAGCCATCATTGTTGTTTGGCGGGCCTGGGCTGGGGATTCGAACCCGCCACCTTAGGTGTATGTGGCTGGCGCCTTAGCTGCTTGAGCCACAGGTGCCGAGCCTGTACACTTTAAATGTATGCAATCCAAAGACTCTTTCACTGCTACAGTTATTAAATACTGCACATTTATTCACATATTCTTGGCTTTCAATTTTATGCCTATTTTTTGAAGAGCAGACAAACACATTCCAAAAAATAATCTTTCTAGTGATGAAAACTTATAGTATAGAACATTTTCATATCAGCAAAAGCATTTCAGATCATTGGGGCATTTAGGTCTGTAATATCATAGCTTGGTTCCAACTCTAAATGTCAAGAACTATATTTTTTTCTAACAATAAAATCTTCAGGATTAGAAAATGATGTTACGAAGAGACTGCAGTAATAAGAAAATACGGAATAAAATACTTATTCCTTTTGAATTATTCCATTGAAACATATCTAAATTAGGAAAGACCTTTCAGAAGAAATATACATACCTATTTTTACTAAAAGCAATACATATGCACTTATATGCACATATGCACACAGATTTACTATAAAACATCTATAAATATTTCTACCTCTATATCTACATTTCATATCCCATCAGTGATACATTTTTTTTTTAACTTCCAGAAATAGAAATTCACATCAAACAAAAGTCACTTTTCTGTTTATTTTCTCCCACCTGTTTGTCCTCCACTATATATTGAAGGCCAGGGAGCTGCAACCCTAAGAAGTATATTTCCCAGATGCAGAGAAAGGGAGTGGCTGGCTGTAGTCAGAAGGCCTCGGGAAGGAGCACGGGTGCTCTCTATCTGCTGCTGTCAGTATTTCATCAGCAACAAAAGAGAGCACACTGGGCCTCCTCCTGAACCCAGGCATGGGCTCTCTGAAGCTTCCTGGTGGCCCCACCTCTATTGATCTGTTTTCTGTTCTTATGATTTTGCCATTTTCAGAATATCATATAAATGAAGTCATACAGCAAAGAAACTTTCTAAGTCTGGCTTCTTTTACATATCCTAATGCATTCAAAATTCATCCTTGTCGTTGCATCTGTCAATAGTTTGTGGGATTTTTTGTTGGTTTGTTTCGTTTTTGCCTTTTGGTGGCTGAGTTCCATTTTATTGTCTAGATAGGTATGAAACAATTTGGTTCATTCATTCAAAGTTCAAGGCTATTTGGTTCATTTCTAGCTTTAGGCAACTAAGAATAAAGCTGCTATTGACATTCAGACACAAATTTTAATGTGAATGTGTGATTTCTGTATCCTGAGGTAAATACACAGGAGCAGGGTCACTGGATTCTATCGCAAGTGTGTGACAAAGTATAAAATAAAATGTTCTTTTCCAAAGTGGGTACACCATTTTGCAGGCCAGAGTAATGCATGTGGATTACAGTTGTTCCTTGACCTAACCAGAATGTTCACTACTTTTTTTTTTAGAGTGAAAGACATTTGAAATGGCCTAAAAGCCATTATAAAATAAATAACTATATTGAAACAAAATTCATGTTCTAATTTTATTCCAAAATAATCTCCATTACTAATATAATACACGTGTTCTTGAAAACCTTGGGATCAAATCAGACCCTTCCACCTGCATTTTCTGTCCCATTGTAAATTTAGACTCTACTCAGTTTTATATAAAATGTGTTAGTATTATTTACATGTATTACTAAAGAATTTCTTTCTCCCTCCAATGTGCCTTGCACAATGCTTGAGACCAGGGTAGCAGAGTTGATTAATTTAGGGCCTCTGACCTGTGCCCCAAGCATTATATTATTTACCTAGGAAGTTTGACTTTGTAAATAAAAAGATAATTGTTCAATTGAGAGAAACATCAAGATTAAGCCGGTTCCTTTGCAACAAACAACGAAATAATCACTCCTTCCTATTAATATATTGAGAAGCACAGAAAAATGGGTACCTGTATATTTCAAAATCAATATTGTATAGTTATACAGATAATTAAAAGTCTAACATTTATTTTCAAAATATCGATTCACATAAGACACTAATCTTATACATATTTATGTTTATGCTAAGTACAAACTGTGTATAAATGTATCACAGACACACATTTTTATCCCAAGTTATCAAATGCCATTTTAAAATTTGTGTACTTTGTGAGCACACAAAATTAATTTCGATTTATTAAAATAAAAATGGAAACTTATAACTTTTTTTTTGTTCTAAACTCTTTCAGTTCTCTTCAACTGTAACCCTGGAAAAATTACACAGAGCTTTCATGATGATTAAATAGCCTCAGTATTATAGTGTTTAGAGAATACCTTGTACATGGCAGCTATTAGCAATTTGGAGTATCAATATCCTAGTAAACAATTTTAATGGCTTTTCATTACCTGTAAGACAAATTCCATATATCTTTAGAAATAATAATTTTTCAAGATGTAACCTCAATTAACCTTTTCAAACTTCCTTGTGCAAGTACATACCAAATGGAATTCTTTCTCTTCTCTGAGCAATCTCTGTGCCTTTTTGAGTTCTCATATTTGACATGCCCTTCATTTTGAATCGTTTGAAATTTAAATCTAAAAGCCCTAGGTTAAATGTCATTTTATGTAAAAGGTGAATGCTAATATTGTCACTCATTTCTAATCCATCTTTCTGTCTGGTTTATCACAGCATTTTGTCTGCATTTTTCACACAGTCTGTATAAAAGTCTATACCCTTTATAACTTTGTACTACTTTGTGCTTTGAATTTTATTTTGCAGCCAGAATTTAAAATATTCCTCTTTTGAAAATTTATGAATTTCCTAAAATAAGCCAGTAAATATCTTTTTTAAAAAAATATATTCATCAGTTAGCTTACACATAATTGTAAGTTAAGGAGATAGTTTGACACCTATATATGATGGTTCATTACAAATTAATCACCCTGGCTTGGAGATAATTCAAGTGACTTCTATGTATATTGGACTAGCATAAATCTGGGCTTACATTATTTGATAGATAATTAAAATCATTATTTACATGTGTGAATAATTATTTTCCATGAAACTGTGGCAAAAGAACATAGAATCTTAGAGTAATTTTTTTAAATACAAATTAACGGTTACATAAAATTAAAATAAAAAGTTCCTCAAATAATTGATGGTCTGTAATAAGAAAAGGCAAAACCAATGAGTTAGGAAACCACTGGAGCCCAAATAATGCATTAGTCTTTGAAGCACAGAGAGTTTCCCAAGGGAAACTGAACAGGTGCCAAGATGGGGATATCCTCAGGCATACTAGACACCCACACCTATAATGACTTTTTCCAATTGCCTCAACATCAAGCAGTGACAATCATATACAGGAGAATTCTTGAGACATCTATTGCATGTTCCCATCATGTCCTTCCTACCTAAAATCTCCTAATTGTAAGCTATTCTCATTCCCTATCCATTATAGTAAAGAGACTCCAGTATTACACAGAAAGTGGTAGGGTAAGGGGATAGAACCCTCACTGAATCCCCTTCTGTGAATCACCAATATATATAAGCAACATATGCAGTGGTGACGATATAATCCGCGCAAACATATGCATGTGTGTGTCGACACACACATACGGTCCTGTGTCACTTAGCACCAAGGATAAGTTCTGAGAAATGCATCGTTTGGTGATTTCATCCTTCTGTGACTATTATACAATTTACTTTCACAAAGCTAGAGGGCATAAATCACACACACGCACATAAATACTTCCACAAAGTCTGACAATGAAGATCCTAAACTTGGCCTAGAAAAAGCGCTGATCACCACTGCGGTACCCTTCAGAGCACTCCCGGTGCGAAGCTGGCACGGATGCAGCACCTCATCCGCCCTTCAGAGCAATTTCGGAACTCTTTTTTTGGAATGGCCATCAGAGCTGCTGCCCTTCATATACCAAATGTCATCCAAACGTCTTCCTTTCAATATTTCCTTTATCTTCAGTTAAAGAAAAAGCCACTGGGGTGCAGATCAGATAAACTTAAGGGTGTTCACATTCAGTTACGGGTTGATCAGCTAGAAACTCCCTCACAGAAGGCACCGTGGGAGCCGCCGCATTGTCGTGATAGCAAAGCCGTGAACTATTGGTGAAAAGTTCAGGTCATTTTCATTTTTTTCACACAGTATTTTGAGCACTTCCAAATAGTCAACTTGGTTAACAGTTTTTCCAGTTGGTCAAAACTCATAATGAATAATCCTTCTGATACCAGAAAAGGTTAGCAATATTTTCCGGACTGTGGCTTAGGAATGACAGAATTTTTTTGGTTGTGGAGAATTGACTAATGTCAAAATTGTGCACTTTGGTGCACAATTCAGGGTCATTTTGGTACATCCATATTCTATCACTAGTGGTAACATCCCTGCGAACATCATTTTCTCTCTCCAAAGGGTCTTGGCAAATTTTGACTCCCCTTTGTTTTTGATCATCAGGGAGCTCCTTTGGGACCTTTTTTAGCACACATTTTTCTCATGTCATAAATGTTCAGTGAAGATTTTCCCATCTGTTTCTCTGTTGATGTTTACTTGGTCTGCTATGCTTCTCACAGTCAGCCAGCTGAGGATTTTGATGCAGGATTGGATGAATTTTTGCAAAGTTTTGGTCAGTTCTGCTCATCACTGGACACCTTGACCCTCTTCCTCAGTGACACTTTCTTTTCCATCAGGAAAATGTGTAAACCATTTGTACACTGCTATTTTCTTCATGGCATTATCTCCATAAACCAGGATCAACAGGTCCCTGATTCCACTCTTGCCAAGTTTAACAAGAAATTATGAATGTTTGTTGATAGCGTAATTCATGCTCTGACGTTCTCACAAAGGCATGCAAGGACACAACACCAATAATGAACACCAGTCCGCATAATAAATTACTAGCCGGACCATCTTGGCTTAGGTTGGCCAAGGGTAAGTATCAGACTTCCAGGCATCCTTGGAGATAAGATCCATTCTAGTACATTTTTAAGTAACTTTGTTTTAAGAGAAGTCACCTTCTGGACTCTTGTTCGATTTTAAATCACCTTATGTCATTCTGTTTTTTGTATCTTTTGAATCATTAATATTAAGAGTAAATAAAAAGAACCCACAGATGCCAAAATACTAGATTCACTCTGATTTAGGAACAACTTCAAAGAAATATTTGAGTTTTCTATGTAATCCAGCATAAGTGTGTTCATAATCAGATATCAAACTTGACGTCTCTAAAAGAGATGAAGAGGCAATACTTCCTCCATTACAAAAAATTAAACTTTTACAAACTATATCAATAAACCTATTCACTGTTACAATAAACTGATTTTTAATAAAATCTGCTTTCTCTGACTAATTATCATTTACCAGAAGAATATCTTTTGGGATTTTAAATTCCAGGCAACTGATCATTGACAACAGCATTATAGAAGATTTTGTTAAAATTAATCAAATTAATTTTAGCTACTGCCCAAATATTATAACAAATAGCAGATGTGTTGTGAATTAGACTAAGATACTTATAAAATCTCTCAATTGAAATTGCATTAATATTTCCTTGGCTTAATCAATAAATGTGGTCCCTACCATATAACAAATGTAGTTTTTGACTGATATCTACTGATTTATATGAATAACCAATGTAAGGTCATTAATTTTAAATTCTAAGTATTTTTGTGGGAACATTTGTATGAGTTTTCTATTTTTGAATAAACAAAGTACCACACACTTAGTAGCTTGAAACAATACAAATTTATCCTCTTAAAATTCTGACCTAAGTTTAACAGGGTTTTTTAAGAGAGCTTTGTTTCTTCATAGAAGGTGTTTGTGAAAGTCTGTTTCCTTGTTGCTTTGGGCTAACTGGGGGAAATAAGCTCCTTTGGCCTATTAGAGTAACATCCTGATTTTTGCTGACTGTCAACTGAGGGCCACTCCCACTTTGCAAGGCCATCCACACCCCGCGGCTCCTGGTCAGTCATGGCAGGTCCTGTTTCTTCAGACTTCTCCTTCTTCCATTTCTTCTCTCTCTCATACATCTAGAAAACCTCTTTAACTTTTAAAGACTAGATTGATCCCACTCGGATAATCCGTAACAATATCCACATCTGAAAAGTTTGGGCCCCTTATCACTTCTACAAAGTCCCCTTTTCCAGGCAAGGAAACATACTCAGGAGTGCTAAGAATTGGCAGGGAGCATTATTCTGCTGACCACAGCTCTGGGTCACACTATAATGCTGACAACAAATCTTAGTATAATTTATCTTTAAATAATTCCCATTTTTTCTTCACTGGTAAAATTTGAGTCAACTGGAACAGATTCCCCTTTCTAGTAACAGTATTTTTGCATGCATTTGTTTTTTGTTTATATACAGGAATTTGGCAGTCAGAGAGCACCTATACAAATTACATTATGCATTTATGAATTCCTTGAAGCTATGGGATTGTAAATATCACATGAGTTTATTTCTTGTGTTTACACTGCCAAGATCTGAGGCAGTTGTCCTTGAGATACCTTTGTTTATAGTTAAGGAGCTTGCTCAACAAATCCTCTTGGATCAGAGTGCATGTTCTTTCTTATCTTTGTTCCCTACTGTGTTGTGTAAATATCTTCTGAGTTTGTCTTACGTATTTATAAAGCTGTCTTATATGTCCAAGCTTTTGCCTTTCTTTTCCCCTTTTCCCCCCAAAGTGGGAAAATGTATCCAAATTCAGGATAGTTTAGTATTGCTCTTCTCATTAAAAGTAGGAGTCCTGAGACTCCGAGAACTTTGTTGATTAGATCAGTGTTTATTTTAGAATGTTTTAGCCAGTATTTGCTTAGGCATCAAACATACTGCCCTTCGTATGAGTTCATTGAACAATAGTTATTATACCTTATTTTAAAAAACTAGATCTATAACCTATGTATAAGTAAGATATGTAATACTCTTGCTGGCATCTTCTATAATTTACTGAGATAATGTTAGATTTTCATTTTTGTATAATTTACTTACTGGCTCCCTTTCAAGCAACAATTACTTACCCTTCTTTCCATTTGTCAAAACCCTAAGTTGGTTGGTATTAGAAGTAGCCTAGAGATGATTTAAAGTATACAGAAATATAAGCATAGACTGCATGCAAATACTACACTCTTTTTTTTTTTTTAAGGGACTTGAGCACCCTTGGACTTGGGTATATCCATGGGGGGTCCATTTACCAATTCCCCACAAATATTTAGGGGCAGTTGTATTATTCTGAATTCCTAAGAGAATGATGTGATATGCTGGGAATT
Organism: Galago senegalensis; assembly: GCA_963575145.1. Taxonomy (NCBI): domain Eukaryota; kingdom Metazoa; phylum Chordata; class Mammalia; order Primates; family Galagidae; genus Galago; species Galago senegalensis. Next base: position 17,858 of record CAUYTI010143782.1, on the reverse strand, counting down.
TTGTCACTTGTATAAACTGAGATTAGAAGTATCTCCCTCTATCCTGCCCAGTGGATGACCCTCCACCTAAGGCTAAAACTGTCAGATACAGCTACATTTACTAGTGTAGCTGTGTGAAACTTGCTGATACAGAGATGAAATCACTTTTGTCAGAACAAAACAAGTTGGAATCAGGAAAGCACAAAGGAAGAGAGTTCATAGTTGTACGTCTAAGACAAGAACTGTCTTGAGAACTTTCTGAAATGATCTCATAGGGAAGTTCTTCTTTAAGATTGCAGAAAATCAGATAAGATGCTCTTGAAAGAATATTTGTCTTATAATAGAGTCTCCAGCAACGAACTGACCACAAGTCAGGGCTTGTACCTCTAGAACCAATGAACTTTTTTCCCCAAGCAGTTTACAAGAACGTCTTTTGTCAATTGACGCTTCCACTTACTCCCCTGTTCAGATGCACCTGTGGCTTACCATAGCTCTGATTTCTAAGTTATAATAATCCTTGTTGCTTATTCCCAAATAAAATCAAAACATCAGGAGATATTTTTCTTATATTTTTCCCTTAGGTTGGCAGCAGTGTGAACCTGACCAATGCCTCCACTATATCAATTCCAAGCTACAAGGTCTAAATTAGAAAAATATAGGCTTGTAAGACAGTCATCCACCAGGCAGCATACAGACAGACACTTCTAACCGCTGTTTATACAAATAAGAAAAGCCCCAGCAAAACACATCATTCCATTAAAAGTTCAGAATAATTAATACAAGTACCCCTAAATATTTGTGGGGAATTGCTTCCTAGACTCCCATAGTTACCAAAGTCCATAGATGCCCCATTCTCTTTAAAAAAAAAAAGAAAGAAAGAAAGAAAGAAAGAAAGAAAGAAAAGAAAGTAGTATAGTATTTTCACATAGCCTTTGTCTACATTCCTGTGTACTTTAAACCATCTCTAGGTTACTTCTAATACCTAATAAAATGCAAATTCTGTGTAAATAATTGTTGTACTGCATTTTTTATATGTATTTTTATTGCGGTATTGTTATCTTGTGTGGTTTTTTTTCTTCAAACAATTTAGATCTGTAGTTGCTTGAATCTGAAGATGCTGAATGCAGACTCAGAGGGTAAAACTGTATTGAGAAATACCATCACGGCCTCATGATACTGATGGATCTTCTATTTCTAAATCACAAAGTCCTGCCAACACAGTATGAAGCAGGAAATAAGAAAAGTCACCTATAGGGAAGAAATTTATATAAGTTCCTCTGTCCTCCCCCAAACAGGGCAGGGACCCTGTGGTCTTAAGGCCATATGTTAAAAGCCATATTTAGGGATTCAGTTAAAAGCCATATTTAGGGATCTAGAAGGCCACAGATCCTTAAGGCCATATGTTAAAAGCCATATTTAGGGATCTAGAAGGCCACAGATTCCCCACCCTGCAGGAACTTTCACTGCACACTCCACTTTCCCTATAATGTCGGAACAATCTGTACAAAGCTAATCACCTTTCACTATCACATATATAAAATCTTACCACATATTTATTTAAATATGAAAACAAGGGCATCCCTTTATTTTTAAAGTTGCTCCTCTTCTCTCCCCATGCTCAGTTTTTAAGTGGGTGTTAACCACTGCATATTGCAATATTCAAACAGTGTTCTACCTTGTGGTTTTTAGTTCATGGTAAATGAAGCCCCTTCGTATATTGGTGCACTGTATTTGACATAAAAAGAGTTTTCTGATCATATGATATGTGATTAAAATGAAATATTTTCTGCTTTAAATATCTATTTTTGCTGAAAGCGTTTGCTTCTGTTATTGGATATAAAAATGAAAATGCATAATGAGTATCTATCCCAGTTAGGATCTACCTTTCACCACATGGAATCATCCTGGGTAAGATGTACCCAGCTGAATACCACCTTAGTAGACATCCTACGGCCGCATTTGTTCTCTAACTTTTTTGTCAATAAGAAAATACCAATCTCCCATAGATTGTTGCACAACTTATATTTCTAATACCATATAGGACATACAGATAATATGAGTATTATTTTATCCAGATTCTTATAATCTGAAGCCTAGCTGCAGAATCTATTAGCTTTTCTCCCAGGCCATCATAGAGTATTACACAAGGAGTTTTGTTGATACTCATACACATGTCTGTCAAATTCTTAATTAATACCCAAATTTTGTCATGCCTTCCAATTTTCCTACGTATTTTTAAATTAACCATTGGCTTTGCCTTAGTTAATTTTATTATTTCACATACCAGATTAAAGCAGAGATTTGAAAAATATGTGCATGCAACTCATCCCTTCACAATTTGGGTAAGAGAAATGCCCCCTTTTCAGGCATCACATCCATTCTGGTAATACATTTGACCAAGGGTAAGAAAAGAACCATAACTGTCTTACTGAGTACCCCTTTGTTTTGATGGTCTATTGATTTTTCTTTTTTTGTGGCTTACATAATCTTTTACTGACTATTATTAAGATACGGACCATATTCCAATCAAAACCGATGTATGCCTGACTCTCGGCTCACGTTATATTCTTTCCCATTACAAGCTGAAACATTATCCATATCCTTGAAGCTAAGTATTTCAATAGGATTGAACTATTTCCCCATTTATTTCATTTTTGCTAAAACAAGCAAAACACTCTTGGATCTACATTCTTGGTTGACTTAGAGTCTGTATGATTTTCTTTTGGATCCACTTATTTATTGATTTTCTTTCCCTTTGATCTGCCAACCCCAGGTTTCCTTGGTATGTTTTTATTTCACTCAATGCAGAGAGCACTACTTCACCCCAGAATGACCAGGAATTCAACTTGGCAACAATGGTTCCCCACCATCCTCCTTTCCTCATCTTTCTTTTTTTACAGTTGGAGTCTTAGGTATTTTTTAAATTATGAGACAGAAATTTTAAAATCCTACAAACTATGTAGATTACATTTATACCTTGGCTGGGCATGGTGATTCACACTGGTAATCCCAGCTCTTTAGGAGAATGAATTGCTTAAAACCAGGAATTTGAGGGTAGCCTCAGCAACATAGCAAAACTTCATCTTTATAAAACCTAAAAAAAAAGTCATTAGCAGAGCATGGTGGCATATACCTCTAATTCCAACTACTCAGGAAGCTGAGGCAGCAGAATCATTTAAACCCAGTTATTTTAGGTTATAGTGAGTTATGATTATATCACTGAACTTTAGCCTGGACAGCAAAGTGAAATCCTATCTCTAAAATAATTAAATGAATAAGTACATACAAACATACATAAAATAAGTAATTGTAAATGGGTTTCATATATATATATATATATATATTTTTTTTTTTTTTTGGACACAGAGTCATGCTGGCCCTAGGTAGACTGGTGTGGGATCATAGCTCACAGCAACCTCAAACTCTTGGGCTTAAGTAATCCTCTTGCCTCAGCCTCCCCTTTAGGCACCTGCCACAACACCCAGCTAGTTTTTCTTTTTTTTGTTTTTTGGTCTTGCCATTGCTCTTGAACTCGTGAGCTCAGACGATCCACCCACCTTGTCCTTCCAGAGTGCTAGGATCATATGTGTGAATGGCTGCACCCAGCCAGTTTCTTGTAGTTTTGTTGTTATTCTTTTCTTAAAATATTTATCAGTATCAGTTGAGTACTGTTATATTTGAGTGGAATTGAATTATTTATATTATATTCAGCAACCGTTGCAATCTTATTTATTCAAATAATTTATTTGATAATTATTCAGAGTCTTCTAAGAAGATAATCATATTGTCTACAAATAATATGATTCTTTTCACTTTTAAAGTTGATATCTTACAATACCACCTTTGAACAATAGGATCATACTTGATAGATATTATTGTAGCAAGCATCATTGTTTTGTTTCTAGTTTCTGATTTTAAATGCTGCCTTTTAATTCCACACTATTAAGTATGATGTGAGCTTTGTTGGATAATTATCCGTTTCCATAGCATGTGCAGAAAATTTTCTTTTGTAGCTAATAAATTCCATATCAAATAATAAATGAACGTTGACATTTATCAGAAGTTTTTTTCATGTAATAGCCCTGGGGTAGATTTCAGAAAATGTCATTTTTTTAATGAATGGAACTTAGGGGCAGATACTTCATCAGGAAGAATTCAGAAGGATATAAAAAAAATCCACTGATTTTTATGTTTTATGTGACATAGTATTTAGAATTGTATGTACATTTCCATATGATGTAAACAAATTTTATGAATATCTATTCTAGCCTAAGTGAAAACAAAACAAAACAAAACCTCTGAATAGCATATAGTCTGTATTCTCCACTGCATATCTATGTGCTGATGTGGGCTGATAAGGCAAATTGAAAGTTGAAAGGATTACACATCGGATTGTTAACCTTGGTTAACTCTACATTATTGGATATGGCATGTATGAGAGAGAGAAAATACATTTTATTTATATGCCATTCTATCGTCCCTCTTATGCCAAAAGCTTACATCATATTTATATTGCAATTTTTAAGTAAATAAGAAAATGGTGAGAGTGACAACCCTTCTTTCTAAAGAATTACCTGAAAGTATAAAACTTTACAGATTAACAGTGTGATGGAAAAAAGTCCCTCTAGCTATTTTTCCAAATATAATGTATAAAATTGCATTAAGACACTATCTCTTTTGTTGTAGATACATACTCGAGTGAATAGATTAAAAGCAAAGGCTTTGAAGTTCAAAAATCTGAGCTCTAATATCAGCTCTGCTTCTTATCAATGAGATGAGTTGGGGAAACTCATTTAATCCACCAAACTTCCTTCTTATTTGTAAAATATGCATAACAATGTCAGGCTTGCTGTGCTGATTAAAGAGATAATGCAAAGGAAGTGTTCCAGAACCAACCTTGCACTCAATATATTTAGCCACTCAAAGGGAACATACAGTTAGCCCTTTGGGAAGGGCTAACTTTTGAAGTAGATTAACAGTAAGGCCCACTAAAAGCAGCTGTTGATATACTTAGAGCATGAATGAGCAACCAGAAAGAACAAAAAATAGAACAAAAGAACCAAATTTTGGGGGTTTTTTTCTCCAAACATCTGTATGTGCCAAGTCCTTTACTGGTGCACTCAGGATGCTATTTTATTTAATACATCACATCTGTGTCATCTAAATGTTCCAGAATCAATCATACCTGCGTTAGAAAACCAAGCAGTATAGTATTATCAATGCAACTCATAGATTTAAAAAAAAATAGAGTTCATCTATATCTGTTGCATCAAGATGCAGAGACCAAAGAGACTTTTTTTTATGTTAGGAATATGAGCACCAGAAAAGCTAGCAATATTATTGATAGAAAGGCAAGGCCGGGTGCTGCAGCTCCTACTTAGGGTGGGAGGATCTCGTGAGCTCAGGAGTTGGAGACCAACTTGAGCAAGACAAAGACCCCATCTGTATTAAAAATAGAAAAATTTGTGAGTCATCTTGGGGCACACCTGTAGTCCCAACCACTCAGGAGTATGAGGCATGACAGGAGCTTGAACTCAGGAGTTTGAGGTTGCAGTGATCTATGCATATGATGACACCACTGCACTCTACCCAGGGTGACACAGTGAGACTCTGCCTCAAATATATACTTCTGGAATTATGAAAAAATATAAACACGTCAGTATGTTAGTCCTGGCCTCAGAAGCAAGGTTCCTAGATCATAAGACAACATACTGCATTGTTCACCATTTTATTTCCCTTTCAAAATTACCACTTCCGTGTTTTAAATATTACCCTCCAAAATGATACTGTATCATTTCAGGTATTTATAGAACTATATCAATACCTCTATCAAAAGAGGTATTAAGGCTCAAATAAAAAGGAAGAAAGCCAATAAAATTTCATCTATAAAATCAAAGAAAATGTGCAGCCTTTAGCAGGGTGGTATAGTAGAAAAAATAAGAATCTTCTGTTGATTTGTGTCCTGGTCTGGCTTACAAGATTTTCTTAAAATGGTGTTTAAAATACTTTTCTGTGAGATGTCATTTTCAACAAGTGAAGGGACAGTTTCAGCTATGTAGATCAGTGTAATGATCAAGTTTAACAAAAAAGAAAATACCCAAAGCCTAGTCTTAATTTTACATTTTTTTTAAAGCAGGATATGAATGATGTTTGGCCTGAGAAAGGAAGACACAATTTATCTCATATTTTCTCATTTTTCTGGGTGGTCAAAGTGAATAATTAAAGCTTACTTAAAAGAAAGAAATTTCAGCAAGAAAGCAAATGTCAAAAAGTAGAGAGGCTCCCAAAATTAACTAAATAAGACTGGAGAATCTAATGAGGTTTGTGGAGAATTATGCCCTTTAAACTAATGGATAATACAAATGTGTTAAACAACCTTGTTAACGTTGAATTTTTAACACCAGATTTGAGAAAATTAGTACATGGGGATTATGACTTGAATTGTGTCCCCCAAATTCTTAGCTTGAGATCCTAAACCTCAGTACCTAAAAATGTGACTTTATTTAGGCATAGGGAATTTACAAAGGTAACCAACTTAAAACAAAGTCATTATGTTGGGCCCTCTATGACTAGAGTCTTTATAAGAAGAGGAAATTTGGACAAGGACATACAGAAAAGGAAGATGAGATGAATAAAAAGGGTGGACCAGTCAGTCTGAAGGTCAGGATAGAAGACTGGGGCAGATCATTCCCCCACAGCTCTCAGAAAAAACTAACCTTTGGGAGACTTTGAACTTGGACTTCTGCCTTCCAGAACTATGAGGCAGTGAAATGCATAGTATTAAATGTATTATATGTAAAATGCATAGTATTAAAAATTATTGTATTAAAAACACTTAATTTAGGTAGTTTGTTACAGCAGGCCTAGCGAGCTAATATACCTTGCACCAAAAGCAAATCCTATCTCTTGTCAAGAATTTCTTTTTAAACTGTTATGAGAAACAGACATTTGTTTAAGACTATCCTCCAAACACAATACCCTGAAGCTCTCTCTGTTTACCAGCATGTATGTGGCATGTTGTGAAATTTTTCACTTTCCTCTCAGTCATTTAGTACTCATTCTTATTTCATCCTCTGTAAATGTCAGGTCTCTTCTCCATTGAAATGACTTCTAATCTGGGAAAAGATGTGGAGTATGCCCTGGATTCAACGGAGTACGACACACAAGATATGATAAACTTCATAGCTTCTCTGAAGTCACAAGATAAACTCCCATCAAAATTTGGTTCAGAAAGCAAGAATGACACTGCGAACACACACACAAGTACACACAGACACACACACATACACACACAATGAAGGTATCAGCTGGTTAACTCCTTGTGTAATCAGGCATTCTGAAAAGAGCAGAATTGTTCTGCCAGAGCTGATCATAAAGTAGTTTGCAAGAAGAAAATGAAAGGAGACTAGCTTTTTGTTTTGTTTGTTCTTATCGTGGACAAAGTGTAAGATCAGGTTGAGTGTTCCTAAACACAGGCAGGAGGGTATATGGTTTTGAATTTCCTGCTATTGGCAAAGAAATAATTGTCCAGAGCACTCAGGCTTTCTCCTTAGTTTGTCCAGATGTGGAAAATAAAGGCAGTCAGCTACCCTCAAATAAGACTCAGACTCCTTATTAAAATAAGAAAGGAAGGGGCAGTATTCCTTTTCCTACAGCTTCCTTTGCCTTCTGCCATCATTATACATTTTTTTTTCAGGGAAATGGAATATTTATGATTCTTTTAAACTGTACCCCATTGTATTAGAAAAGGAAAGATAACTTGATTGGGAGAAATAGTTTGTGGTACTGGTAAGAAAAGTGGAAGTATACATGGTACCGTTAGAAGATAAGATATAGCATTCTGAAGGTATGGCAGAGAATTGTAAGTTGGGAGACATTATAATATTGAAAGAAAAGTTGTCAGTAATCTAAACTGCTTGAAGAATGGACTGTCAAAATAATATTTATTAAAAAGTTTTCTTCTAGATATCTAGTAGAGGAACTCTAGGATCAAATGGCAGGTCTATTTTAAGATCGTTAAGTGTTCTCTTTGCAAAAGGAACATATTAGTTTGCATTCCCACCAGCAGTGTGGGGGAGGGGGGAGGATGGATGAAGGGAGGGTAATTGGTGGGACCACACCTACAGTGCATCTTACAAGGGTAAATGTGAAATTTACTAGGTGTAAAATATAAATATCTTAACACAATAACTAAGAAAATGCCGTAAGGCTATGTTAACCAGTTTGATGAAAATATTTCAAATTGTATATAAAACCAGCACATTGTACCCCATGATTGCATTAATGTACACAGCTATGATTTAATTAAAAAAAAAAGTTTTCTTATGTCCTAAAATCCAATAGCAGAGAATGCCAGCAACTAGGGAGATTCATTCAAGTATATGGGAGGCATATATCTTATGGTATGGTATTTCTAAAATATTTTATTATTTTAAATGTTAAATAATTGAGGCACCGAGAAATTATACCAAGGAATTAATAAGAACTTCCCTTATTTTATTATCATTCAGACATATAATGGTAAAATGTCTTATAATGGTTAAAAAGAAAAGTTGCAGAAATAATATTAAATCGTGTTCCAAATATAATAAGCTATATGGAAATCCGATGAAAAGATAATATTTTAATAAAGCAATTTAATCTCCACCTTGGGGCAAAAGAAATAAATCATGTCTAGATTCCAACTTAAATATCAGATGCAAATCTAGTGGGCAATGAAGAAATACATGACACCTTAAAGCAGTATGAAAATGTTATAAGTAGATAAGTGTTTATAGATTTCTCCTTCCAAAGCAATGTCTTTGTTGTTACCTAATTTTCAAAGGAAGGAAGAGAGCAAAATTTTTGCATCAGAGATGTTCCCATTTTAGTCTTTGTTTTGACTGCATAAAATAAGCTTATTGCAAAGCCTATTTAAGACAATGTTCCTAAAAATGTTCTAAGATATGTTTTTATAGTATCATTGGTTTTAAATAAATTTCAAATATTCAAGTTTATTAAAAAGAAATTAATATATAAAAAGTATAATGGTACAGTTTACCATGGACTTCTCCATTATTTTCACCATCTGATATACGGGAGGCACAAGTTGCTAGGCTATACTCGTGGCACTATGCTTGGCTTATTTTTCTTTTTAAAAAATTTTTGGTAGAGACAAGGTCTTGCTATGTGGCCCAGGTTGGTTTTGAACTTCTGGCTTCAAGCAATATCCCTACCTTGGCCTCCCAAAGAGCTGGGATGATAGCTATGATGCCTCTTTTTTGATATGGTTAAACTGCACTGCCAAGCCTGGTGGTAACAGCCTGTAGTCTCAGCTACTACAGAGTCTAAGAAGGGAGGATCCCTTGAGTCCAGGAGTTTGAGAATTCAGTGAGCTACAACTGAACTACTGCTTTCCAGCCTGGGCAACAATGGGAAAATTTGTCTCTAACAAATACGTACATACATATATGCATACATAGGCATATTTCAAAATTGTTATTTTCCCATGAGCATATTCCATAATAGTCAGTATTTCTCTTCTCCTGCTGGAAGCATGAGGAGATGACCTCAGATTTTCACTCTGGGAATCTGGACAAGCTCCTAGAGGTAAAACTTACCACAGTGACCCTTAAGACAGAATCCTCAGGAAGTCTGAGAATCTGCTACACAAAATTACCAAAAGTTCTTCAACTAACAGTTGGGGTTTCCTCGCATTCCTATTCCAGCAATTTCTACTTTTGTAAGCTATGATTTTCTGTATGTGACTGTCTCTACAATTTGAGGACCATTAGTTTATCATGTAACTTCAATTCTCTGATGAGATGTTCCTAAGACTTTTTGATTTTCAATTTGTTCAGCTTTTTTATTGAAGGGAGTGTAGGAATGATAACTTATAAGCCTATATGTCCTAACAGAAACAGAAAGTTCCAAACGTGAACATTTAAATTAGGATTTCAGAATCTAAAAATGATTTAGAGATTTTAATATATTTTAAAAATCAAAACCTGAAGGCCAGGTGTGATGGCTCACACATGTAGTGTAATCACAGCACTCTTGGAGGCTGAGGTGGGTGGATTGCCTGAGCTTGCAAGTTCAAGACCAGCCTGAGCCAGAGGGAGACCTCATCTAAAAATAGGTAGGCATTGTGGCAGGTGCCTGTAGCCCTAATTGAGGCAAGAGAAAGGCTTAAGCCCAAGAGTTTGAGGTTGCCCCAAGGTATGATGCTGTGGCAGTCTATCAAGTGTAAAGATGGAGACTCTTTCTCAAATAAATAAATAACCTTATCAAAATTTTCAACTGAAAGTAGTTTCAGTGGTTAACACCACATCCCACACTGTTATGTCAGGAAACCATCTTACAGGTTGACTATAGCTCTTGTGTGATAGCTTTTCAGCTATGGAGTCATGTTCAAACTATATGACAATTATTCTAAATTTTCTTAAAAATTTTCTCTAAATTCTAGTATCACCACAGCAAGTGTCGTATAACAAACATTTTTTTTCTGGAATGTGATGTGACATCAATCCAGTTAATATGAAGCTGTCAACTATTAGAAAAATTAGAGCCAGTGCTTTAGTTCTCTTTTAGGAAAGACTATTCATATACTTTGAATTTGAAAACATATGAATAATGTCCATTATTGTACATGATGTATAATAAACTTCTATATAATGATATATAATAAATTTCAAATCATGAAGAGTAAAAAACTATGTATTTAGTAAATCCATAGAAATATATCACGGTATGATGTTACCATGATTTTATTCTAGGAAAAGCAAATGAATATGTAAATTGTATTGATCTAGGTGAAAGAGAAACATAAATGAGGCATTTGTAAGGCAAATCATAGAGTGAATTCATAAAGTGAATTCATTCATAGGCAATTCCTAAAGTGTTCATTTAAGGGGGAAATTTGGCAAAGGTTGGCTAATTTGGGCAGGGGTATCATGAGAAGAATTAAAAGACTGGAAAAGTAATAGAAGAATGAAAGACAAACTTCACTTTGGATATAATGTCCAATCAACATACAAGATAATTCTTATCATTCTGACAAAATATTCATCTGTTATCTCTCCAAATGTCTATGACTCTATTAATATGAGATTTATTTTCATTTATAATCTAACACTTTGGGATATTTAGAACTTTTAATGCATTCATAGATGCTCAAACTTCAGGGCCAAGAAAGCAGAATGTTATTTGATTAAACTCATCTATCCTGAGAAAATAAGATATTGAATTTGGAGGTTGGTCATTTATTTAATTGAATATCTTCATCTTCTCTGCATTGACCAATTATCTGAGTATGTTACACATTCCATGGATATGCTAGAATTTCAAGATGCCCAATAAGTTTTCAGAAAGGTCAATTACTGCAATAAATAGTAACTGCCTTGATGTAATCAGTTACTACTCACTAAGCTATAGTATAATTAAGAGGCTGAAGTCTACCTCAAATTTTAAAAGAATAAGTGCCAGGCCACCATTTATCACATTCAAGAAATTATAATAAAATGGAATAGAATGGGAATCATGTCATTATATAAATAATCTAGCATGAATATTTTGATTAAAATGTAATTTTTTTCAAGAGATATGTCAGCAATTTGGCAGAATAAGAAGGCTCAGGCCTATTGCTCCATGGAGGCACCAACTTAGCAATAATAAATTACTAATATAGTCTAAAAAGCCTTTAAAAGTGTTCTAAAAACCAATTATAAAGTAATAATAACACAGAAAGCTCAAAGTAAGGAATAGCCTCATTTAAATGACTAAGAAAAAGCATTTTATTTCACCTGTGTCAGTCCTTTCCCCAAGCAGGCAAAGCTAATAATTGGCAGAAAAAACCTAGCCTGTGCCTGCTTTGGGTAATAATTAGGGTCTGGAGGCCCTACTGGTTGAAGAAGGTTTGAGACCCTAAGGTGAGGGCTATGGTTAGGACCCAGTGTTGGATTGTGGTGGAGGTCAGGCAAGACTCGGGAGATGAAGAGAGTTCAGAACCCTTGGGTGAGGTCTAGGTTTCAAAGACCCCACTTCAGGTGATAATTAGAGTCTGTTGGTCTGAGGGATGAAGAAGTTATGGGCCCCTTGAGTGAAGGCTGATTAGGGTTCAGCTTTGGATGATAATTAGGGTCAGTCATGTCTGGAAAATAGAAAAGATATGGGGCCCTTGGTTAAGAGGCAAGGTTATGGCCTGACGAGTTGATGGTAAGGATCTGGTGGGCCTTGGGGATCAACAGGGTTAAGGGCTCTTAGGTCAGGGATATGGTTAGGTTCTGGCTTTACACAAGAATTAGGGTCAGAAAAGCCTAGGAGATGAAGAGAGTTTGGGGCCCTTGGGCGAAGGGTAGGGTTACGGTCCAGCTGCATGTGATGATTGGGCACAGAATGGCCTTGAAGATTAAGAGAGTTCAGCGTCCTTGGGTGAGGGCTAGGGTTAGGGCCTGGTTTCAAATGATAATTAGGGTCAGGCAGGCCTGGGTGTTGAGGCAGGTTTGGGGCCTAGGGTACATCTCAGGTTCAGGTGATGGTTTGTCAGGAGGCCCTTGGGGAAAAGAGGGCTTATGCTAGGTCTAGGGTTGAGGAGCTGGGTTTCAGTGAGGAATAAGTCAGGCAGCCATTGGTGATGAAGGGTATTTGAAGCCCCTGGTTCAGTGCTAGAGTTAGGGCCTGGTTTTGGGTGATGGTTGGGTCAGATGGCCCTTGGGATTGCAGAGGGTTTTGGGCCATTGGGTTATGGCTCTGGTTAGGACATGGGAATGGGTGATTGTAGGGTCACGTGGCCCTTACAGATGAAGAGGATTCAGTTCTTTGAATTAGGCAAAGGGTTAAGACCTGGGTTTTGGTGATTGTTGGGGTCAGGTGGCCCTTGGACATGATGAGGGGTCAGGGCCACTGGTTTAGGGACAGTGTTAGGGTCCATGTTCTGATTAGGTTTAGAACCAGGCAGCCTTGGCCAACGAAGTGTTAAGGGTCTTTGGGAAAGACTTAGTGTTCTGGCTTAGGTTCAGGTGAGGGTTAAGGTCAGGTTGTTTTGGTTATGAAGAGAATTCGGGTCCTTGGGTTAGGGCCCAGTTTTAGGTAAGAGTTAGGGACAGGCTGCTGTTGATAATGTACAAGTTTGGGGCCCTTGGGTTAGGGCTAATGTTAGGTCCTGGTTCAGGTGATAGTTAAGGTCAGGCAGTCCTTGGGTATGAAGTTGGCCAGGGGACCTTGAATTTTAGTTAGGGTTAGAGCCTGGGTTTGGGTGATTGTTAGGCATCCCTGGGGAAGTAGGTTTGGTGCCTTTGTGTTAGGGCTAGTGTTAGTACTAGTGTTTGGATGATGGATAGGGTCTGGAAGCCCTTGGGGTTGAATAAGTTTGGGGGACCTTGGATTAGGGATAATGTTAAGGCTCAGGTTTGGGTTATGGGTAGGGTCAGATTGCCTTTGGGGATGAAGAGGGTTCAGGATATGCATGTTTATGTGTTTTTATATATACATAATATTAGGTGTTTCTAGACAATGGACGTTAAATCATTTTGATGTTTTTGTATATCATAGTCTCTATTCTGTTTTCAAAATTGCTATAATGAAATGATATTTCAAGTGCTGTTAGAAAATATAAAAATTAAAAATGTGTTTATAGGTGATTTAATTTTTACACCCTCAAGTTAAATAGCAGATAACTCCTATACCATCTATCATCCATGGTGTCAACTTCCAGATGTCACCTTCAGACACTTTGCTTATATGACAAATGGCTCCTGTGTCACTCTGAGGATTTTCCAGTTAGGAAAGCTACTTAGCCTACAGGTAGGGCAGGCTGAAAGTGCAATATAAATAATGTTTTAGGGACTAATCAATGAAGGAAAGCAGTTGATAAGTAATTTCCCTATCTTGCTTACCTATGAGATGCACTAGTCTGAAATATGTTTCACGAAGTTTCTCAGAAAGTCTCTAGTGGCATTGAGTCAAATTACGCATAGGGACAACCATTGTATTCCTTTTAGAAAAAGTCTCTATTTTATTTTTAATTTTTATGGATACATCTTTTTATTAGCTTGTGCCCCTTCTCTTCACTGCTTTTACACTCCCAAACAGTACTCCAACTTCCCCAATGAAGAACTTGTACTCATATTTTCTAAGAGTCGTCTTTAAATGTTGTGGACAGGGATTCTCCACACCTTCCTTACTCATCTCTCAGCTAGGTTCCAAGAACTTTAAGATAGCATGGGAGGAATCAACCATTGTGTGTAAAAAATTGTGAGAGGTGGGAGAACTGGAACCTGGATATTGATAATGGCATGTGCAGGGGACAGGAGCCAAAACAAGGCAGACAGGACAAAGAGTTATTTGACAGGGGTGAGCTTACTAGGTCTGATATGACATTAAAGATTAATGGCTTGAAATTAAATTATGTCCATTAAGACGTCTATACATGTAATTATTTTAGATGGAGACAATGAAACATCAAAGCAGAACAAACAAGAAGTGTTTAAAAGAAATGACTGAAACAAAACCATGTTTATTATAAATAAGTTATGGGCGGTTTACACCCATACAAAACTGGTCCCAAACTGTGGCCATACAAAACTGGTCACATCTGAGAGCAAGAGATGCTACTATCAACGAAAATGAAGTGTAACAATTGTTGAATGATAGTAATACAGAAAAACTAGGTTACATTGTCAGCTCAATTATATGGTGGTATAATATCTACTTTTACTTTAACATATAAACAGAGGTAGAAAATCTTTGATGAGAGCATTGTGAAACAAAAATTAAGATATTCCTATGACTGAGAAAATGCACATATATTCAATATGAGTAAGTTTTATTTATATAGACACCCTTTTGTGGTTTAAATCACAGACTAGAAAACTATGGACTACTAATTACATTCAATTTTCCTCCTGTTTTCTCTAGCAATGACTTGATTTTTTTTTCTTTTTGCAGTTTATTTATTTATTTATTTTTGACCAGGGCTGGGTTTGAATCTGCCACCCCTAGCATATGGGGCCAGTGCCCTATTCCTTTGAGCCACAGGTGCTGCCATTTTTTTTTTATATTTGTAAATGGTGACAATTTTAAATAATTTTATAAGGTCCTGGCATAACAGTTTAGATTTTACCATTTGTCCCATAAATCCTAAACCATAACTTCATTGCTCTTTGAGAAAAAATACTGCCTACCTTTTCCCTAGTTTAAAAGCAACCACAGAAATTCCAATAAACACACTTCATAAGATATCATAGATTTATCTAAGCTATACATTTTACGTACTAAAATCTGTGATGTTCCTGATATTAATATCACTATCCTGGGGTGAATAACTAAAAACATATATATGTGATGTAATATATAATGCTTCATAGTTATAATTATTAATTATACAATATATGACATATTATTCAATATACTGAAATTTACTAATTGCTACATATGTACACATAATAGTGAAATTAACATATATTTTACTTATGGGGGAGAGCACAAAGAATAAGTTTCAATACACTTTATCTTCAGCTTGCTGCAAGCACCAGTACACACAGCCATACCCTAGGTTCCTCAAGTTCAGAACTGCCCAATTTCTGAATTTATACCTCTGCACTCTACCTTTCAGACTAACCAGATTACCTACTGAAAAGTAGATATGTAAGACAATCTAAAAATGTATTAGCAAAAATGTTTTCCAGATGAGATTGTGTAGAAAATGTGATACATTGACGTGCATAAAACATTATTGTTGATTACTTTGGACTAGTTGGTGATTGAGTTTAAATTTTTTATGTTTTAACTTCATGGCTGGCACAAAGTAGGTGCTTTATTCCTAATAAATCCACAAGGTGAGCGTGTAAGACCAAGTTCTTTTTATTAAAATTCTTTTTAATTGACAAATAATAAATGAATACACTATACATATGTATGAGATACAGTGTAAAGTTTTGAGATACACACACACTAAGGAATGACTGAATCCAGGTAATTAGAATATAAAGTGTGGTAATACAATAATAGCAATACATACAGGTCACACTATGTTCTTTTTCCATTTTGTATTCAGATAAACATTTTTCTATTTTGCATTCATATAGTTTTATAAAATTTACCTCTTTGGGTAACATTTTCTCATTGCTAATTTTTTAGACTCTCACATGTGAAATATATATGTATGTATAATTTTAGAGAAAATGTGTCTTACGTCTCGAAAAAAGTACATTTACTTGTATGACTTTCAAAGATATTCTTTCAGCTTCACTGGAAATGTGTAACTTTCTTCTCTCTGAATTCTCAAAGTCTTCTTCCATTTTGTAATTATTTTGGATCAGGACACTGATGAATTGAACTATTCAGGGCCTTGATTTTTTTCCCCTCAAAACTAAAGAAAAAAATGATCTTAAGAAAGATAGATCCCTAACAATATAGGATCTTTTACTTATGGGCCATGGAATTCACAGCCTCTCTTGTCCTTTCCAGGTCTTTGCTTTCAGTAATAACATGATCTCTTGGATCTTATTACAACCTTCAACCTAATGGACTTTATTTTTGTTTGTACTTCTCGCAAGTCAGCTAACCTGAACTTTATATCTTAAAGTTGATGTCAGGCTTTTTCTCTTGAATTCCCAAGCTAGAAACTATATGGGAAAAAATGTGAACAGTTGCTACAGTAATGGTCAAAGTCACGATACTTTGCTGTATTTGCCATTTCTTAACTATATTAACAATAATTGACAACCTTAGAGAACCCTAATTTATTGCTAAAATTAAGTAAGTATATGTGTTATTAATATACCTACTTATTTTTCTTTTAGTCTAAATGTAGCTGCTTAAAGATACTGAAGTCATTTCTGAATCTATCAAATTTAGATGCAAATAGAAAGGAAGAAATAACTTTTAAATGTAAATGTAACCTATTTCTTATATCTTCATCATGTACATAATTACTAAAATGCTCATATTGATGACGTGTTATGAGTTGAATTGTGTCATCACAACAGATAACTTATGCCCTGTACAAGCAAATGTGAACTTACTTAGAGTTAAGGTCTTTGCAAATGTTCAAGTTAAGAAGAACTTATGAGAACTGGTCCTAATTCAGTATGAATGGTGTCATTAAAGGAGAAAGTGGGAGATATGATGTGAAGAAACAGGAGAACGCTATGTCCAAGTGAAGGAACATCTAAGGCTTCCAGAAACTGAGGGAGGGGGTGGACTCTCCCTAGCGGATTCCTGAGATGGAATCAATCCCTGTGGATGCTTTGATGTCAGACCCTTCCTGCTTCCAGAACACTGAGACAGTAGTTTTCCCCTGTGTATAAGTCACAGCTACCTAGGTTGAAATTTAGACATAGAAAACCAGAGAAGAGATTATGAAATTATTCAAATAATTATTCTTGAAATTTAGACATAGAAAACCAGAGAGGAGATTAGGTTATGTATATGTGGTATATGCATAAAAATTTATAAAATATTATACATATATGAATCTATACATATATGATTGCATTATTTTTTAACTTTTTCTTTTCCATAGGAGCATCTTCTATTAAAATATGCCATAGAGGTAAGATCAGGAATCTAAATATTTGGGGCCAACACTGAGATAATACATATATTATGAATACATTTTTCTTAAAAAACTCTCTGAGGGCTCGGCGCCTATAGCTCAACCAGCTAAGGTGCCAGCCACGTACACCTAAGGTGGCGGGTTCGAATCCCCAGCCCAGACCCTCCAAACAACAATGACAGCTGCAACCAAAAAATAGCCAGGCGTTGTGGCGGGCGCCTGTGGTCCCAGCTACTTGGGAGGCGGAGGCAAGAGACTCGCTTGAGCCCAGGAGTTGGAGGTTGCTGTGAGCTGTAATACCACGGCACTCTACCCAGGGGGACAACTTGAGGCTCTGTCTCAAAAA